>JAOUQT010066753.1:0-10379 GCA_025769995.1 Xyliphius kryptos
CTCCACCCAGATAGGGATTCGAACCGGGAACCCCCAGCGCTGAGAGGCGGTCGTGCTACCCACTACGCCACCGTGCGTGGGGCCACCTGTTTATTCTGAATTAATAATAAGAGATAAAATAATATTCATTCATTATTTTTCACTGGGAGTGAAAATTTCCTGGGAGTGTTCCCCATGCCCACTCAGAGGAAAACGTTTCAGGCGCTTGGCAAATACACCCAGGACAGGGTGCCAATCTATCGCTGGACACTCACATACACACTATATAAAACAATTAAATCCATGTTTTGGACTGTGTGAGGAAACCGGAGAACCCGGAGGAAACCCACGCAGACACAGGGAGAACATGGAAACTTCACGCAGAGAGTGGAGAATGTGTTTATAGTATGTGTTTCGTATTTCTGCAAAAATACCCATCCTATAGTGCAAACAATATAATCTCTTAAATACTAATATATTCAATTAAAAAAATTAGTTTAAACCCTGTATCTGAAAAGGAACCAACCTAATTGATCATGCATCAAAGGACATCATGTGTACTTGACTTCCACACCCACAGCTCTACTTAAAAATTCTCTCCAAAAAATTTTATTACTATTACTATTTCTGCTTGTCTCAGTTGTGATGACAAATGGTGTAAACACTAATTCATGTGTATCCAGTAGCTTCTCTGTTTTTTTTTTTTTTATAAAACTAACTAAGAGAAACAAAATGGAAAAACAACAAAACAAAAGCACTTCCACATCACCTAAATATAAGTTTCCCCCACGCACAACAACACTAACCTCTATCTCCACCAATCACTGGTGTTGCTGCTCGAACCTTGTAAAGGTGGAAAGACATTTTTAGAATTATACATTTACATTTAGTTATTTAGCAGCTGATTTTATCCAAAGCGACTTAGAGGTATACCAACTTGTTTGGGATCAAAACACAAGGTTGATACAGCACACCCAGGAGCAATGAGGGTTAAGGGTCTTGCTCAAAAAGCCACATTGAAACACACATTTGGCCCACATATACCAAAATGCATCTGGCCCACATCTGGTAAAAGTATGTCAGTGGAACATTCTTTGGCTGACACATGGCCCTAATTAGGTTCATATGCGGGCCACACTTTGCAACTGGGAATGCTTCACCCAAGTGCAATTATTCCATGCGGCAGGTGGGAAAGAATAATTTTGCTATCTGGGCAGAGTCCTTAAGAATGACAAAAGGCAAATGTAATCAAAGCAGCAGTGTGTTTTTTTAGAACACACACACACACACACACACACACACACACACACACACACACACACACACACACACACACACACACACACACACACTTTAGAGATTTGCTCTAATTGGTAAGATTATACCATACATTTGTATTGTTTTATACCTGTTAACACTGACAAGCCAATCATGAAAGATGAAACTCCCACAGTCATGGACCTCTTTTTAAAAAAAAATAAATAAATAAACTTCCAACAAACTTGCAATTGCACTCTATAAAGCTGCTTTAAGACAATAAAAGTTTTTTTTTTTTAAACTCAAAACAAATAAACTTATTAAAGAATTTCCATGACTGGATAGATGTGTATACTATTTTAAAAAGTTTGTGTGGTTTAAACTCAACAAAACTCACTTCTTTATAATACAGCAAGATAAATGTAAAGCCTTAGACTAGTAGAGTTTAGTTTTTGTGTGGAGTTGCCATTGTGTTGAAGTTTACTGGAATGCCTGACTTTGCAAAATAGAAATAAACAGATTTTTTTCCTCAATAAAAGGTTAAATAATAATAATAATAATATTAGTTGAACTTGATAAACTTGAAGCTGAGAAAAAAGTTACATTCACAAGTGACATAACCCCCTCCCAGTTTCACCCCCAACAAAAATGATAATGTTGCTATACCAATGCATTCAAGGTTAATCACTCAGCAAACTAAAAACACATTAAAACACAACATCTATTCAATTTAATTAACATAGAACAGATTTTTGTATAAACACAAAGGTAGTTAAAATAAAAGTCAAGCTTGGACAGCAGTGGGGGAACAATAAAACCTAAACAAAGAAAAATCAGGTGGCAGACATTAAATCTTTGCTTTGGGTAAATAATATACTTAAAAAAACATAAATTTTTACATAAAATTGGTAAAGTTATAATGATTCAAGCAATGTAACAAACTTTTAATAAATATATATACCAAAGTACAATGTTCAAATTGTTTTATGGTATGTTTAAATCGTTTTTGGGGCAGGACACATTTGGACCAACTAGAGTGGTTTGGGGGCTGAGCTGAAAATCAAATCGTCTCCTCTGCAGCTCAGTTTAAACATCAGTTAACTAGAAGACCATGACATGTGAGATCCCTTTGTCATGATGACAACGTTAAAGTGGATTACTGTCATTTTTAGTTTTTTTGGTGAGTACCAAAACTCATATTTGGCATAACCAATAAACTTGTCTAGTTATGGTACAGTTCCACTTTAGTTTACTATAATTATTGTCATTAAAATCAATTGCCTATATTTAAGTTGAGACTTCATTAGCAATATTTAAAATTGCATACATTTCAGACCAGGTTGAGAAATTATGTGCAATTCTGCATGTTATAGATTATCTGAATTAAGAATATGTTTCTGTCAGCAGATGCTGCACATTTGTACTTAGTCAATCAGCCACAGACAGTGATCACTTCTGCTGTTGGTGGAAATGTGACTCTGCTGTGTTTTCTAACAAAAAAAAGAACTGAACCTGTTGTTTGGTATAAACAAAAATTAGGACATGGACCTCATTTACTGGCCACAGCGTACATGGAGATTGTTTTTGAAAAGGAATTTCAGTCTGGATCAGATTCTCATTTTAAAAGGTTTTCAACTGTAAAAACAGAAAAAAACTGTCATTTAAACATTTACAACGTGGAACCAAAAGATGAGGCCATATATTACTGCGGGATAAGAATGGAGACAATATTTTTTGGAAATGGAACATTTTTATCAGTAAACGGTAAACATTCATATTTATTATTTATTAGTTTGTAGATATATAAATGACATTTTAATTTTTGGTAACACTTTACTTAAATCCGGTATTCATAATACATTAATAACATTTATAAAGCTTTATAAAATATTCATAATGCTTCATAACACTTGTCATAAGCCTATGTTATTGTCTATAGATGTACATAACCATAACCCTAAATTGTCATAAGAACATGCCATAAGGCTTTATAACACAAAGTGACGTAATGCATTATATATTCTATATTTTAACTGTTCATTAATTTATTATAAAGACCAATGACATAAGGCATTATAATGTTTGTGTTCAATGTGTGCTTTTCCTGAAGAGGACTTTACAAGTGCTTATAACTATTTATAAAAGCTTATGAGCTCTCTTTACAGGCATAAAATAAAGTGTTGTCATTAATGACCTCTTTGAAACACTGTATGAATATGATTATGTATACAGTTAAGTACATTTACAAAGGCTTATGATCAATGTTATAAAGCATTAAAAATATTTTATGAAGCTTTATGAGTGCACTTAGAATGCATTATAAATACCGGATTGATAGGAATTGTTACCTATTTTTTTTGCAGGTAAATCATACGGACAGGTCTCAGTGCTACAGAGAGACACGATGAAGTCAGTTTCTGTAGGCTCTCCCGTGATTCTGCAATGTTCAGTTTTATCTTATAATAAAACTACAGACCTCAGAGTGCTCTGGTTTAAAACAGCTTTATCCCAAACTCATCTTCAAATCATTTACACTTATACCAACAATCAGTGTGAGACCAGACCCAATACATATGAATGTGAACACAACTTCTCTAAAAAAATCGACAACCTTAATGATACTGGCACTTACTACTGTGCTGTGGCCATGTGTGGAAAAATCATTTTAGGAAATGGGACGACTGTACAGTTAGGTAAGAGTTTCTTTTTTTGGAATCTTTCCTAAAAAACTTTTTTTTTAAAAATCAAAATGGATTTTTTTCTTTAGCCATTTGTGCCTATTACTCTTTTTAAATGTATTAATTGTGTCTTTTAATTTGACAACACATTTATGAATCAATTATGGAAGTCCCGACTGGACGTGATATTATTTTTTACATACATGTTTTCTCATGATCACAACAATTTTTTCTCGTTATGATGACATAAAATTGTTATTATAAAAACTACAGTTCACTACACATTTTATTATGTCAAAGTAAAAGTACACCTGCCCTATTGACGGAACCATCCTTGTTCTGATCGATTACTCAAAAAAATCAGTACTTTAAAGTTTAAATATGCATTATTTTAAAAACAAAGGGTAACTTACACAATTAAGATTTTATTTTAAACCCTTATAACATTGATTTTTCTTTTAACCTGAATTATTTAACATTTTTTAAACATTTTAGCAGCAGAAAGTCCTGCGAATCTGGTCGTCATCGTGCTTGCAGTGGTGATGGGACTTTGTGTGATTCTGATCTTAGTGCTAACAATTGTAATCTGTAGAAAAAAAATTTCTGAACAATGCAGGGGTAAGCCTTTAAAAATATAGTATTAGTATAGTTTATAAAAATATAGTTTAATCTAAATAAATAACTGAAAGACGATTTTTGTGGTACAACAAAACAATATAGAATACAGATGTATGTTTTATAATTGAAGTTGCTATATTTTTGTTATATCAGTTATATATCACACAGGCCCTTAAAAATGTTTTTCTTTATTCTGTAGTTAGATCTCAACATGCTTTAACAGAGAAATCACCAAGGAGCTGTGATGCTGCGGAACTGAGTTATGCTGCTTTACATTTTAATAACAAAAAAAGACCAACAGTCAGTAAAAAACGACTTCAACAAAGTGTGTATTCAGAAGTGAGTTATTCCAGTGATAACTAGACTGTGTGAATAAAAAGTGTCCATTTTAGTTTATTGACTTTTATGATTAGAGATCTTAATTTTATTATTCAGGCTAAAGTGATTTCATTTTAAATGTAAGCAATGAAAAAAAGTGATTTTTTTAAAAAAAAAATATGTTTAGTCATTTAGCAGACGCTTTTACCCGAAGCGACTTACAAATGAGAGAACAACAGAAGTCAGTATTATTAGGAAGAACCAGCTACACTGTAGCACTATCAACCCTGCGCATAACTGGATCTGGCGATTTTATTTCATATCAAGTGTCTGTGGAAAAGATGGGTTTTGAGAGTTTTCTTGAAAATGTTGAGTGAGTTAGCCTTACAGAAGTTGTTGGGAAGGTCGTTCCACCATTTAGCAGTGGTTAATTTGCTAATATTGTTTTATATATGCTTTTTCCAAAGTAAAATCTTAACTTTGCAATTATGTGTTTGTGCTTGTCTGTGTTGGGTGGTTATTAATGCTAAAGATTCATACAACTAATTAAACGACACAACATTTGGAAAAATATGTTAGTTCCTGGTTCGAAAATCCCGATCTGGGTGAAGTTTCCATGTTTTCCCAGTGTGGGTTTCCTCCAGAATCTCCAGTTTCCTTCCACAGTCCAAAAACATGGATTCAGAAAAAATTGACTGCTTTTAATTTCCCCATATAGTCTGTGTGAGTGAGTGTGCCCAGCGATGGATTAAAGTCCTGCGCTCAAGACATTCCCCTCTGGATGGGCATGGGGAACCCCACCGCGACCCGTGTACAGGATTAAGCAGAAAATAATGAATTAATGAATGACTCTATGTACTGTAGTATAAGTGACATTAACAATAAAAAATGTGTGTGTCTGTGTATATTTGTGTGTAATGGGGGGAGTTCACGTGTTATAAGTCAAGAGCTATACGTTGTTTTTTTTTTTGTTGTTTTTTTTTCTTTAGAACAGAATATGTGAGAAAGGGGTAATGTGTGGGAGTGGTAGCTCAGTGGTGTGAGCGGTAGCTCAGTGGTTAGGGTTTTGGACTATCAATCAGAAGGTTGGGGGTTCAAAAACAAGGTCCACTGAAGTTACCAATGTGGGTCCTTGAGCAAGACTCTTAACCCTCATTGCTCCAGGGTCCTGTTTGAAACCTGCGTTCTGATCCCAACCAAATTGGGATATTTGTAAGTCGCTTTGGATAAAAGCGTCTGCTAAATAACTAAATGTAATGTAAATGTGAATGCAAATTAAAAATTACTAAACTGATTAGAGGGAACATTGGAGAGCATCTTAGAAACTGCTTAAAGACTTACACCAAGATATTATATTACTAGCCATTTGGCCCGTGATAACGTTTCCTGAAAACTAACTAAACAAATGTAGTTAGTCGCACTTCACCGCCAAAGTCAGACCACTCCAGGCTCTTAAAGGAAACGACAAGTAAAATTCTGTTTTATTGCACACAGCGGAATAGCCCTGCAACACTATGTTTTGAATGCATGATGGCTTTGGGTTTTATATATTGATTTATTTATACATAAAATTAATATATTATTATGATGTTTTGTGGCAATTAAAACATGAAATTAATATGTGAAATGAATATAGTGTGAGTTGTGACAACGGTGTCCACGCGATTGCTTTCTTATGTAAATTTATCAGTAAGGACACGATAAGCAATGACGGAGCCAAGTTTCAGCTTTGTGGGTACTTGTGAAGAGCCCATTCCTTTCGAAGTGTGGCAGTTCAGTGGCGATAGCAAACAAACAATGGAACATAGAAAAGGTAATCACATTGCCAAGTTTTAGCCTTATAGGTACTCGGAAAGGCCCCGATGTGACTCTGGAGGGGTCTTGTGTTCGATAGCAAGAACTGTAATTTTTTCAAGGACATGAATGGGAATAAAGTCACAAAGTTTTAATTTGTAGATTCTCTGGAAGACACTTACGTTACCCTGACGGAGTCTTGGGTTTAATGGTAAGATCAAAAGACACAATAAACATGGGATGGTAAAAAGAACTATGTTTTTTTAAGGACATGATAATCACAATGCCAAATTTCAGACTTATGGGTACTCAGGGAGTTGGAGAATTAGTGACGAGTCATTGAGGGTCTTGGCATTTATAGGTACAGTATATGAAACACGTGCTCGTGGAAGATAAATGTTTTGAGAAGTTTCTTAAAAATAGTGACTTAGCATTACGGGGAGTGTTGGAAGGATTGTTCCACCATTTAGCTGTGGTGAACAATACAGAGTGGGAGTTAGCGTCACGGTGATTTGGAATCACCAGGCAACATTCATCATCAGAGTGGAGCAAACGAGTCGGAGTGTATTTTGAAAAGATGGTTTAAAAATAAGCGAGGGCAGATCCAGCAATTGTCATGTAGACCAAAGTCGGTACCTTGTACTGAATGTAGCCGCTACAGTAAAATAATGGAGAGATAAGTAATGGAGTGACATTTGCCTGGGCTGGCTGAACACAAGTCGGGCTGCGGAGCTCTGAATCAACTATTAAGGCATACTTTTGGAAGTGGGGAGACCGTACATATAGTATGTACAGAGTTCTTTTAGGCACCAGGGCACGGGAACACATCACCCAAATATTGAACAATTTGGTTTGGCTTTCGGTTCAATACCATGGACAGTTTAAAATACTGCTGGCCTCCCCATATATGTTGAACTTGCTGTCTACATACTGCCGATAACGTTTCCTCCGGTCTGCTGATTTACACTTACTGTCTGTTTGTTCTGCGAAACACACATAAGGTGAACAAGCATTCAGTCTCATTGGTCAAAAGTTGTGGAACTCCATCCCAGTGCAACTCTGTACATGCATGTCACTAATTACTTTTAAGAAACATATGTTAAGCTTTTAAAAACAAATGTTTTAGGCCTGCTGTTTTAATAGAATTTTATTCTATGATCTTCAACATTTTATTGTATGAGATGTTTGCTTCTTACATTTTATTTTCTTCTTATGTTGTAAGTCCCCCTGTGTTTCTTGTATAAATTAAAGTCTATTGTGATTATTATTATTATTATAAGGAGCTTTGGCAGATTTCAGTGCATCAACCACTAAAACCAATGCTATCTCAGTGGAATGATCACACCTCAAACTAAAACCAACCAAGTCAGCGAAACCTATTAAGGAGTGCATTACATTACATTACGATAAATGTAAATTAATTACACTTTATGTAAGGCTATGTTTTCTTTAGCATTCATGTACACTTATAATGTTATTTTCATTATGTCAAATAAGAAATATTAGTTTAATGTGAAAGTGAGTCATTTTTAGCAAACGCAGTGCATTTTGAATAAAGTTGTAGCGTCCACATTTCTACATTTTCACAACTAGATGTACAACTAGTACAGTGGAGGGCGCTTAGCATATAGCGACTGGCGTTCAGGAAGAGTGAAGGGGAAGATATGAGGCATTTGAGTTTGGCGATTGACGCACGAGAAGAGTGCGGGGGAAGATGCAAGACGGTAGGTGTTTAGCAATTGCCGCATGGGAAAAGTGGAGGCGATGATGCGTGGCGCTAGATGTTTAACGATTGTCGCACGTAGAGTGGAGGGGATTACGCCAGATGCAAGGCATTAAGTGATTCGCACACTGGAAGAGTAAAGTGGAAGACATGAGGTGTTGAGCGCATGGGAAAAGTGGAGGGAAAGACGCAAGGCGCTTGGCATATAATGATTGGTGAGCAGGTAGAGTGGAGGGGAAGAAGTGAGGCGTTTAGCGATTGGTGCACAGGAAGAGCGGAGGGGGAGACGTGAGGTGCTAGGTGTTAAGCAATTGCCGCATTGTTAGGCTAATGCTGTAAGGCATGCTACCAGTTGCACATTAACACCACCGCTATGCTTCCTGAAAACTTTAATGAAGATGCAATTAAAAAAAACTACCTTGCCAAATAAGCATAATGGTGAAAGACTTCAATAAAACGTTCTGTAAACATGCTCGCCACTCAGCTGCAAAACTGTTAATGGCTATTTTACATAAATAAACTTCAAAGCCACCACTCATTCAAATGCAATTGCCTTTCAACTTTTACATAGTTATCATGCTCTCTTCCACAGACAATGGAACAACAAAAAATATAGTATGCCTGAAAGCATTGTGAAATTGAACATGTTAGAAAAGTGCACCTTCTCTTTAAACCAGATGAGCCACTGCAACGCATGGCTGGGTACAGCTAGTACATATTTTACTATATATTTAAGGACAATGTTTATACTGGTATATAAATACTTATATGTATATATTTATGTGTAAATTTTGCAAAAACAGCAGTCCAAAAGAAGCAATATGGTATGTTTACATCAATTTTAGGGCTGGACACATTTGGACCAACTATAGTGGTTTGGGGGCTGAGCTCAAAATAAAATCAACTCCTCTGCAACTCAGTTTGAATTTGCATCAGTTAACTAGAAGACCATGACATTTGAGATCCCTTAGAGATCTCATGATGACAATGTTTAGGTGGATTACTGTCATTTTTAGTTTTTTTGGTGAGTACCAAAACTCATATTTGGCATTAACAATAAACGTGTCTAGTTATGCAACAATTCTACTTTGATTTACTACAATTATAATGTTTAAAAACTTCAATGGTTAAGAATTAAGTTTAGACTTTAGTAGCATTCAGGATTACCTTTAATTCAGACACATTTACGTATTTTTAATTTAGCATATTACAAATGATCTGAGTTAAGAATGTGTTTCTGTCAGCAGATGGTGTACATTTGTACGTAGTCAATCAGCCAGAGACAGTGATCAATGCTGCTGTTGGTGGAAATGTGACTCTGCTGTGTTTTCTACCTAACAATAAAATAACTGAGCCTATTGTTTGGTATAAACAAAAATCAGGGCATGGACCTTATTTATTGGCCACAGTGTACATGGAGACTAGAGTTTTTGAAAAGGAATTTCAATCTGGATTGGAATCTCAGTTCAAAAGGTTTTCAATTGTGAAAGCAGAAAAAAACTGTCATTTAAACATTTACAACGTGGAACCAGAAGATGAGGCCTTGTATTACTGCGGGATAAGAACGTCAAAAATATTTTTTGGGAATGGAACATTTTTGTCAGTTAAAGGTAAGGTTTTATATTTATTCATGATTTAGTTTGTAGATAAATAAATTACATTTTTTTTTTGCAGGTATATCAGACAGACAGGTCTCAGTGCTACAGAGAGACATGATGAAGTCAGTTTCTGTAGGCTCTCCCGTGGTTCTGCAATGTTCAGTTCTATCTTATAGTAAAACTACAGACCTCAGAGTGCTCTGGTTTAAAACAGCGTCATCCCAAACTCATCTTCAAATCATTTACACTTACAATAACAACAATCAGTGTGTGACAAAACCTAATACATATGAATGTGAACACAACTTCTCTAAAAGCATTGACAACCTCAGTGATGCTGGCACTTACTACTGTGCTGTGGCCATGTGTGGAAAAATCATTTTAGGAAATGGGACGACTGTACAGTTAGGTAAG
>JAOUQT010066781.1:0-10378 GCA_025769995.1 Xyliphius kryptos
AATTGAACCTTCACACTCTGCTCTTACTGGTGCAATGTTAAATTAATGAAGATTGGACACCAGGCTTGTCCAATTTAGCCATGAAACCCCCCCAACACTAAAATGACAGGTTTCATTGTCTAACCCCTGTATCTCCTTCAACACTGTCATGCGAGAGCCTGACCACCTGACCATAGTAATGTAATTAGTGGGATTTGATGTGGTTCAGTAAATTATTTTCTGTTCTGGCCTTCTTGTACACTTGTGGTCATCATAATCGTCCATGAGATCTTCAACAACTTCCGGAGGCACTTGTTCGCAAAAGACTGAATATGGCTTTCACTTACTTTAGGCTTCACATCCATGTGGCTACTGAACAGACCAGGGCTTTTAGCAGTCAGAGTCTGGTGTTGGTGCTTGTTTTTCCATATCTATGTCAATTTGACAAATCACCACCATGCCCATTGCCATCCTTGACTTCACATTACTGCCACAATCCGCAGCATTCATTACTTTACATCGCATATATGTGAAAGAATCCAGTCGCTCCAAATTTCTTCCTTCCATCATGACTTCCATTACATCTTCGGTGTTGGTCATCAGTTTTGTTTTGGTTGCGCTGATCAGCATTTTATATTCTTCTGCAGCTTTCAGTAAGAATAACCAGCTCCCGTAGTACGTTTTGTGACGTGGCCAATAAAATCATTGTTAACGGTCCTTGGTGGAGAAAGTAGAAGTGAAATACAACCGGACAATGTGTGTGTGAATTGCACAAGGGCATTACATTTCACTGTACTACATATGAAATAACATACAACAGTCTCTGTGGTTATACTGAGCTAATGCACCTTATAGCAGAGCACATCATTTTCCATGTTATTCCTTAAATATGGTATTCCTTTTTATATTTCTTTTACACAAAGCACAGAGAAACACTGAGACAGTAAGAAGCCATCAGGTAGAATTCGGTGAGATATTGGTGTGAGATGGTGTGAGACGCACCTTCAGTAAGGTTAACAGGACGTGTGTAATAATCGTCAGGCAGAGGCTCCACCTCATCCAGAGCCTGAGCAGGTTCAATACTGACCTCCTTCTGCTCCTCCCCCTCCTTTAAACTGCGATCACACACACACACACACACACACACACACACACACACACACTGTGAACACTCATCATGTCAGCCTCCTAAAATGCTGCCCACAGCCATGTTGGAAAAACAGCTTATCATATATTAATAAAACACTACAATAATATACTTTGTTTCTGTTAGAACCCCACCCCCCTCCCCCAATCACATATAATCAACCTTCAAAAAAATAAAATAAAATAAAAATGTACTCACGACAGACCGTAGAGGGCGCTAATAGGGGCACCAGATCTCTGTCTCTGCAGTCGGGTACCGAGACCATACTTCTCCTTTACCAGCCAACACGAGTTACATGATAAGAGAACATACCACAGTTCTATTAGCAGTTATCATTATGAATGGCATTATCATTACAGTCGTACACAGAACCTGATGCATGCAGTTCTAAAATCATTATATCATTTTTTTTTTCCCGGTCACACAAAGCGCTCTTTTTCCACCCTCCTTAAATAACACAGAGGTAAGTCATGTGATTGGTCAGCGCTCGTGGCAGCAGCTCGGCTGCAGAGACAACAGACCTCAGATTCAAACTCCAAACAGACTCAGTGTTTCACTTCAGCAAGTCTAATTTGTGCAAAAGTGTCACTCACCACCACGTGAATAGTGTGTTGCTGGGGGTGGGGGGGGGTGTTGCGCGTGAACCGAAAGATCAGCGTGCAAAAGCAAAGAACACAAGAGGAAAAAAAAGAAAGTGAGAATTCAGCACAAGCAAAGGGTTAATGTCAGCAACACAAGGACACACACAGCTCTCACTGCAGCTCAACACAATCATCAACATCCAGAATTTAAATTACAGTTAGAATTCCAACATGCAGAGTTTAAAACGAGGAATAACGAGTTCAAATAACAGCCATGTGGAACCACATCTTAAATCAGCCTGATCAACAGCCATTCTGAACCAAACCATCCCTCACCCTCACCGGGGCACACAGGCTTTTATACAGAGCATCAGAATGTTACAGCTCCCCCTGTTGGTCACTGATAACACATTAAACCGGTCATCCAACTACTGAACATGAGCAGAAGAGCGTGAGTGAGGGGGCATACCGAGAAGGCCTGTGGCATGAACGGACGTCGCCGTGCCAGTTTCTTGCGGTCTCGCTCCAGTTTCTCTCTCTGAGCCAGAGGTTGATAGTATTCTATCAACTTATTGATCTAAAGAGAAAACGACACGGTTACATCAATCAGGTTTTTAAATCAAGTTCATGAACAAATCATTCCTGAAGATCATTAGAATTTATTTGTAGATGAAATGATCAACGCTGCTCATTAAATAAATCACAGACATCGTTTTACTCTTCATGTCAGTACTTTTTTTTATATATATTTTCAAAAAACAAACAGATTTTTGTCCAGCTGTGTCGGTGATCACTTACCCTTTGAGCATGTGGGTTCTCTGGTTCATGCCACCCTCCGCTGGCTGCAGGACGGACACAACATGAGACTATATTATTAATGATGCTCATATACAACAGCTATGTGCTTTAACCTGAGAGAGGTTACACAAACAAAAGGTGTGAAATTTCCAGGTCCCGTTAAAAAGTGAGCCTGAGTATGAACATTGCAGTTCCACTTCTGCAGAAACTGGATTCTTACCCACAGATTTATCAGCCATGCCAACATCCCGCGAGGTCCAGCGGCAGAAGCCACAGGCTAGATAGTAAGCCTTCTTCATGGTGGTCTTTGTGGGATCATCAGGCATTGGTGCGGGGATGTTGGTGGCCCGTGTGGATAAAGTGTGCATGCAGCATGGACAGTCAAAGCAGTTAGCACACCTGGAGAAGAAAAATTATATTTTTTTACTAAAAATTACATGATTATATCATCATTCTTATTATTTAATAAACTGCACCACCTTCAGGATACTAAAACAGTGATTGTTCAATATTTTCCACCAAATTAGCTCTGGTCAGAACACAATAAAACCTTACCGGTTCTTCTTAAGTTTTGCCTCAGCTGATGGCATGTTCTCCAAACAGCTGGGACAGTAGTGAGAGTCGACCTGAAATATGAACATATCCAGTTAACACGATCAAACAAATAAACTAGTGAGCAGATCAGGTGCCAGGTCTGTGTCCACATCCAACAATAGATTTATTTAAAAGCTGTATTTCAAGAGAAAGTTTCCAGTGCACTCTCCTTTTTAAACCATGAGTCTCCTGGAGATACATGTGGGTGTTGGCTTTAAAGTGTGAGCAGGGGTGCCCAATACATCAATCCTGATCGACTGGTTGAGAGCACACTCCACAGTTTGGAGAAATAAAGGTCACTGTGCTTATTGAATTGAATTTCACAGCTGATCGATTAACAGTGTGCTTTCCCAAAACCCCGTGCAAACGCGGCACTGTAGATTCACTCTGGGCGAGTCGTACTGCAGTGAAGCACAAAAACTTATTTTAAAATGAGGACATGATTTAAAGAGTTGTTTTAAAGATTTTAAAAACAAAAAAAATAAATAGTGTCAATAACAAAACTTTATCAGTAGCTACTGTTCAGACTCCTCCCACCTGGCTGAAAGCTAGGCCTGGATGATATACAGAAAATTGACCAATACTGAAATTTATGATGATAACCGATGTCATTTTGCTCATATCAGTATTTTCGGTGTCTTAAAAAACTAAAAGAAAAGTTGTTTTGTCTTTTTTTGTCGGCTACAATCATGTTTCTTTAAGAGGCTGCGCTCCATGCTCTCTGTAGGACAGTCACGGGACAATCAAATGGAGTTTGTACCATCAATATGTCCATTAAGTATTTATGTTGGTCTTATACATTATTTTTTGGGGTATGTGTGTATTAAAATTATTATCTGTTTATCATATCAAGCTGAACTGCTCAATATAATTGCAATAGTGATTTTAGGTCAGATCGTCCCAGCCCTACTGACAGCATTCAGTGCAGATCATCAGAATAATTGTGTTTTTTCACTGGATGGCTCTGAACAGTCATCATATCAACATAATGTTTGTAAAAAGGGTTCAACATTAAAGCTTTAAAATAAAAAATATAAATTCTGGTAAATCACGATGAGCTCCCACTGAAAACAAAGTCGATCTCAGGCCAGAAAAGTGTAGACACTCCTGCTGTAGAGTATATATTATATTACAGTATATAGACCTGTAAGAAAACCTGCTAATGGTGATATATGTCATTTAACAGTCTTTAACGTAAACCTTTCTTGCTCAGTTCGTTTGCAGGTGAGAATTAGAGAGAAGGCGAGCTCAGCGGTGCCTCAGGATTCTGTGGTGATGCTGAAGCACATCAGTCTGCCATGTCACCAAAAAATAAACACAAACTCACAATATAACCGACATGTACCACCAACTGTGCGTGACTTATACATGTAAATTAAAGCACAGACTAAATAACAAACTCTTTGTCATCGTTACAGTGCAGTTCAAATGTTAACGTTAGCACAGGAGCTAAAATCAGTTAAACGCCCAAAGGCCCCAGGGCAGTGACGGATGAAGCCGACATCCAATCAGAAAGCAGGATTCCGAGACCGAACGTTACAAACAGAGACAAGAGCCAATCAAATCCGACCACAGTCCTGTAAGGCGGGCGAACTCTCGAGCTGGTTTATATATAAGCCCGGCTTTCCGAGATAAATGTAAAAGAAACGTACTTCATGGGAGACGCATTCCAGAGAGCGCAGCTCACTGCAGTAACGACAGAAGTATAGCTGAGACAGCGGGCCGCGGATCTTCTTCTCACCGCGAACCAAATAAAGCACTCTGTCAGGCTGCAGCAGAGACGCCATGTCTGAGGAATGATGAAGAACCCGGGGATGGCACTCCATACACACCCGGCCCTAACTCACACCGGATTGGCTAATCCCAGAAACAGACAGAAACTCTACCCAATAAGCGCACAGGCTTTGTTACAAGAACAATTCAAGTGACCAATCACAAAACAGAGATCTTGAAGTTTATTATTCTGGGTTAAGTGCATCCTCTTCAACGATATCATTAAAAAAAAAACTTCAAAAGAATATAAATAAAAATATCACCTGACTTCAGTCACGACACCCAGCTCTGACCTCCCGATCAACTGTAACAGATCTGACCTCATCTATTATATTTTAATAGAAAATGTTTTAATCTGACTTCACTTCAGGTTCCCCACGTCCTTTTTTATGATCTCCAGCTGATCCTTTAGCTCCTGCTCTTTAACTTTATTCAGATTTAATCTAAACTCGTTTTATATTTTTTCTGTGAGATAAAGTCATTCAGCAGCTCTGTGTTGACAGGTATTGACCTGCGCACATTTCCCATCACTGAGTAAGACAGACACACACAGTAATACAGTGAGGGTAAGACACATTTACTGTGAGAGTGAGACAGCGACACTCACTGTGAGAGTGAGACAAAGACACACATATACACACACACAGTGTGACTGGGATAGACACACACACACAGTGAGACAGAGACACACACAGTGTGACTGGGATAGAGAGAGAGACACACACACAGTGCGACTGAGACAGACAGACAGACAGACACACAGTGAGAGTGAGACAGAGTGAATATTTAAACGATTCTTGTACAAAACCATGTTGTTGGCAAACAGGATGAAAATAATTTGGGTCTACAGAGGAGATCAGATTCGTCTCCATAGCAACGACTTCAAGCTTGATGTGTTAGCAGAGTTTAATGAATGCTCTCAGCTGCTCAGGTTTTTAATATCGGTTTCTTTGGCTACAAGCTGTCTGTTTAAATACAGAGGTTTTATAAATTTACTTTGAATTAGTTCATGATTAATCCTTATTCTTTAACATTTTATTCATTAAACTATAATCAAATTTGAATTGTTCTATCTTTAATTATTCCGAATTATTGCTCTTTTTAAATGAGTACATACAAATGATTATATCAAACGCCTTCTCGTCCAAATGTACCATACAGATGATGTGCACAGGGGGAAGATGATCAATCTGGCAGCCCATCTCAGCAGTGGGGGCTGGAGGGAGGAGGGAGCATAACCAATATTTATCCAGATGATTCAGAGACTGAAAGTCAAACAGAAGACAGAGACAGAGAGAGAGAGAGAGAGAGAGAGAAAGAGCGAGATAGCGAGAGCAGGTACCTGAGTGTCTCCAGATGGAGACGCAGCAGAGCCTCTGGCTCACCTTTTTCCTCCTGGTGGCTTTTGATCCGCACATCTGTACAGGATTCAACACTCAGGTACACGTTTACACTGTGATGCTCAGGGTTACTGTGTTTTACCTGTTTGGTCTTTGATCTTAATTCAGTTTAAAACTGAAAACTTTCAGGTTATTTACAGTCACATGTCTGCTCTGCGAGGGAACAGTTACCATCTGAAATCATAAGGCACATGGTTTATTTCGTAAATCAGCATCTGTGTCGTAGATGATCGACATTCACAGGTGACCATTTTATGGGAGGCCAAAGAGTTCCGAATTAAAGTTAGTTAGAAAGCAACTGTATGGTGTGTAGACTGTGTGTAACTAAGATGGGCTGCGATTGTGTACAGAGCATCCGTATAAATATAACATGCGCATTTATTTTAGTTGGATGAAGGAAATTTATGAATGTGAATCCGGAAACTGCATTTAAATAAAAACTTGTTGCAGGTTTTTTGGTGGTTTGTGCGACTGGAACACAATCTGTATGAGCATTAAAAGAAACACTTTTACTTTAGTAACAATGTTAAAACCCTGCTGTACTGAATAAATAAAAATGATCTTGGTCAAGGTCGTTTCTGCCCCCCGTTACACTCTGATGGTCATCAGACATGTTTTTGTTTCTGCAGCAGCATCTGTCCAAAGGTTGTGTCAGTATTTGATAACTCTCTATATTGATTTTACGGAGATTATGGGATGTGTGTCGGCTGTTTAGATGTTTTGAAGCCAAAGTGTATTTACCCAGCGCTGAGGGGCAGGTGGCATATTAATGGAGCCCTTCAGCAGTATGAAGAGGGACCACGTAGTTCTAGGGACTGAAGGAACTACTCACCAGTGAGATTCACCAAACTCTACGTTCCTCTGAGATGTTCTCTGTGATGCAAAAGTTCAGAGAACCTTTTAAAGTAGATTGTGTAATTTTGCTGGATGGTAAAATCTGTGTTTCACTCTGACTCCTGGACCTCACGGTCACTGTGCGGGTTTTCACACTGCTTACCTTCACTGTACAGTTACATCACTTGTGCAGGTGGAGTACAGAATGTGAAAGTTCTAAAACCAATGCAAAAGGTTCTGAATTTAGCCCCTCCCTCTGATGTTTAACTATAGAAGTGTTGCTCTTTTCTGCAGATCTAAACAAAATAAGATCCATGAGAGCAAACCGTCAGTTTTCACTGAACACTTTAAATCGGTTCCTCCACAGTTCTGTCATGCTGTAGATGGTTCCATCTACGACTATGGCGCCAAGGCTCTGAATGAGAACCTGTACTTCCCCCTGCGCCAGTTTTCGGGGAAGTATGTCCTCATCGTTAACGTTGCCAGCTTCTGAGGACTCACCTTCCAGTACCTGGGTAAGATCGACGAGCGGCGGGTGGAGATTTAGGGAGCTCTATTTTTTAAATGAATCTCTAAAGCATCGTGTTTTTGTTTCTCTCGCAGAACTGAATGCACTACACGAGGAACTCAAGCACCTCGGCTTCACCATTCTCGGATTCCCTTCCAATCAGTTTGGGAAACAGGAGCCGGCGGAGAACAATGAAATCCTGTCCACGATACAGTCAGTGTCCCTGAACGTTATTCTTTAAACATGAGGTTCTAATGCAGAACGGTTCCGTCTGTCGTTCAGCAGTTTGTGATTAAACGAGACACAGAGCTGATTCTTCTTCGTCTCTGACCTTAAATCATCCGGTCAAATCTAATTACACGCTCTGTAAACCTGAAAGCTAAGGGCCTGGAACCTTCAGGGTTAAAATTTGTTTGCATTAAACCGTGTGGAAACAGTTTAGGGAAGGCCCTTTTCTGTCCCAGTTCACACAGCAAGATCTATACAGACATGACTGACTGAACCACACAGAGCCTTCATTTTAAATTCATCCAACACCTGTGGGATGAACTGGAACTGAGATTGTGATCCAGGATTGTTGAAACCGGGGTCATTATTTAACACTCCCCACCCCCCACGGGAAAGACTTTACTGGCGTTATGTGTTTATGTGTTAATCCTGAGATTTTACCTTTTAACTTATCAAGTGCTGGGATAGGCCCCGGTATAACTCTGAGCCGGACCGGTGGCTTTGAAAACCAAACAATCATTTATAAAAAAGCTTCAGTCTGAATATTTATTCTTGAGAAGATTAATCACACATCACCTACGGTGCTCTTATCACTTCCGGGATAGGACTCACCGACTCGCTGGGCTGAATCCAGTCTGGTTTCCACCTACAAGATAAATAATAAAAAAAAACATCAAACAGCCGGAAGGTTCTAACGGTTGAACCTGTTCCCTGAAGGTTTTAAAAAATTGAATCATTTAATTTATGTTTATTTTCATAAAGTGTTAGGATTCCTGCAGATGTTCAAGTTACCTGCTTATGAAGAATGAACCTTATGGAGTCGGTTCTTCTCTCCTTCTCAGACACGTCCGGCCCGGCAACGGGTTCGTCCCAAATTTCCGGATCTTTGAAAAAGGTGACGTTAACGGAGAGAACGAGCAAAAGCTTTTCACCTTCCTGAAGGTAACCGCTTTCTCTTTTTCTTTGAAATGTTCGCAGGGAGCGAGTTCAGTGACTTTAACTTCTTATGACAGAACATCGACTCAAAGCAGCTTACAGAGAGCCGAACCCTGAAGAACATGTCAATGTCACATTCATTATCTTAATCCTCTGCAAGGGTCGCCAGGGGGTGCTTCATGCCCATCCAGGGGAGAACATCTCGGGCGCTGGGCAGATACACCCAGGACAGGGCGCCAATCCTTCACTGTGCACATTCACAGATTATACGGGGCAATTTAGAGCAGCCCATTTACCTTGAATCCATGTTTTTGGAATGTGGGAGGAAACTGGAGAACCCAGAGGAAACCCACACAGACACAGGGAGAACATAAAAACCACCCAGATCAGGATTCGAACCGGGAATCTCCAGCGCTGAGAGGAGAACATGCTAACCATTGAGCCACTATGCTGACCCAGTCACACTGACAGTTATTCAAATTAGAAACTTTGTGAGGGCCAAAGTTCAGTTGGTGAGGGGGGAGGAGTCATCCTTCTTGATCAGCCAATAGCATTATTAATAATCAGAGCATCATCATCATCGTTCAGATTGAATTCAGATTCCACTGGAACTGTTCAGAGAGCTGGAGGTTCTGTATTCACACCTCACACACGTTCACGCAGTTCTAATTCTCATTCTTCTTCAGAGCGCCTGCCCACCGGTGGGCGACAGCTTCGGAAACCCCACCAACAGGCTGTTCTGGGAGCCACTGAAGGTCAGCGACATCAAGTGGAACTTTGAGAAGTTCCTGGTGGGCCCGGACGGGAAGCCACTGATGAGGTGGTATCCCAGAGTGAACGTCTCTGAAGTCCGAGCAGACATCATCAAACTCCTGCTGCAACGGAAGAGCTAAGAACCTCACGTCGCAGATATTTACAAAAACGCTCTACAGTGATCTTCAATCTGAGTCCTGCAGGACCACGGGGTGAGGGTGGGGCGGGGGGGTTGGAGAGTTGGGGGAACGTGCTCGGTCAGGACTCAGGATGAGGAACACAGTTTAATGATGTATCTGTGCAGCTCCTCGGGTCAGGCAGGGGTCAGGTGGTGGAGGGGGAGTGGAGATCAGGACATGATGATGAAGGTCAGGTTTGAAAGCAGAACCTCATGCAAAGCCTGACTGGAAGCTGAGGGTGGTGCAGCTTTTTAGTGCATTCAGGCTGCGCCGCTCCTCTGAGCCATGTCCATCTCTCAGCGTCCACCTCCCACACGACGCCCGTCTGTCTGCACATTCCCTAAATAAAGCATCGAATTAAAAACCATCTGCTTCTCCTTCCTTTCGGACCTCCTTTACAAAGATCTGCGGCTCTGTTCATTCTTTCATACAGGTGCTGGTCAGAAAATTAGAATATTATGAAAAAAGTAGATTTATTTCCATAATTGCGTTCCGAAAGTGGAACCAGTAGGTTCTATTTTTTTATTCCGCTCAGACTGATCATTCATTCATTATGGGGGGGGGGAGCGTCTCGGGCGCTGGGCGCCAATTCATCGCTGGGTGCACACACACACACACACACACACACACACACACACACACACACACACACACACACACACACACAC
>JAOUQT010066805.1:0-10377 GCA_025769995.1 Xyliphius kryptos
TTAAACTGTTTATATCACATAAGACCAAAACCGGTCTCATGATAAAGAATGTGATGTTTCATACCCTTCCTCTCCCACAAATGTGATGTAGAGTTTGTTCTTCTGTAGCTCCTTGCGTGAATATGCCATTATGTGGTTAAAGGTACCTTCGAGCAGGTGGTCTCTTCTGATGATTAGCCTATTCAAACACAAATAATTATTGGGTAGGAAAACAAATCTGTCCGATTTCGTTTAGTGCAACTTTCCCTCTCGGCACATTCTCCAAAATCACATACTTGATTTTCCCTGGCCCTTGGCCATAGCCCTTGGCCTCAAGTTTTCTGTAAAAATTACGCAGCTTGGCTTCAAAGTCTCTGCGGTACGGAGCAGGTGCTCTTGCTCTCTGAAGTCCTGCAAATACACACAGACACAAAATGCAAATTTACATTTGAGTCGTTGTAACAAGGGGTGGGCATGAATGACCAGAGACAGGATTTCTCCCGACAGGAATGGGCTTCATTACACATTGCATTTTAAAAATACATGTAACAACAATTGTGTTGGCATGGTGTCCCACTACCATCAGGTCCATGGTTCTCTATGGTGTCAGTTTATAAAGCTGCACTCGTAATCAGAAAGAGCCTGTTTAGGTGCACCAATCAATCAGCGCATCGGCTCCGCCTCTCTGAATCCTCTCCTTAAGCTCCTTCCATGTAGGCTCCAAACAGCCGTCTCTGCAGTGGGCTTGACCGAATAGAACAAGCAATTTATGATACTGGAATACTGCTCATACTGGCGCATTTACATTTGAAGCACGGATGACTCGACCGGCATTAGCTTAAGCGCGGATAGCTTGACTACAGTGATAAGGGCAGTTACCAAAACACTCGCCCGTCCCCCGCGTCCTTCATTTCTCGTGCCTGTGGTTTGTGCCACAGCGATTCATCAATGTGTACTGTGCGATTGATGTATTGGGCATGCCTGTCTTAGATCTCAGCTCTGATCAGCCTGAGACCAGCTGGCTAGGCAATAGTTGAAGTAGCTGAAAATCATCAAATGCAAATATATTATTGAGGCTTCAGATGCATGAAAATTTGCAAGATTGAACTTGATTACTTTACACAATCCAATATGGGCTTTAAAGGAGAACTCTAGGGCGGCATAATTGGTTATGTGGGGCGGCACGGTGGCTTAGTGGTTAGCACATTCGCCTCTCAGCGCTGGGGATTCCTGGTTCGAATCCCAAGCTGGGTGGAGTTTGCATGTTCTCCCCGTGTCTGCGTGGATTTCCTCCCACATTCCAAAAACATGAAGATAAACACAAATTGAATGCTCTAAATTGCCCTGTATAGTGTTTGGATATGTGAGTGAGTGTGTACCCAGCGATGGATTGGCGCCCTCTCCTGAATGCCCTACTTTGATTGACATGCCCTTGAGCAAGGCACCTAACCCCACTTTCTCCCCGGGCGCTGTCTACAAGGCTGCCCACCGCTCCGGGCACGTGTGCTCACTTCGCCAGTGTGTGTATTTGTGTGTTTCACTGCACGGATGGGTTGAATGTGGAGGACAAATTCCTCTGTGTGTAAGCACAGTAGGCAAAATAGATCACTTTACATCACTTAATGAGATTTGTGGGGAATCGAACCGGGAATCCCCAGTGCTGAGAGGCAAATGTGCTAACCACTAAGCCACCGTGCCTCCCAACTTGCAGTCATCAAATTTAAAATTTGTAGATCTTTACCAAAATGTTTAAAATCACAGAAATATTTTCTTTTTCCTTTTGTCTGTTAAAAAAAGGTTTTTGGTGAATATACAAATCACAGGGTTTGGATTTTCATGCACACCTTAATTTAATAATAATTTTGGAAATTATTGTCAAAGGAGGTGAAATTGGGCATTTCACCGCCTCACCCTGCTCATTATCAGTAGGGGGCGTGGCACTGAAATAATGCTATTGCAGGGGACACTGGACTTAGTGAGTCTGCATCTGCCCCTTTTAGTTCTGCTGCTCTTTTCAGTTCTGCCGGAGTCCCATGCTGCACTGTGTGTCAATCATACTCTATTTATTACAGGATTACGGTGCTTTATAAGCCCTAACTGTGTTTCTTGTCTGTTTTTCTAAAGTGTCATCTTGAGGAGTCCCCATCTCCTTGTCTATGTCACTGCTGGAGCCATACGAAGATTATGGAAAGGAACATGGACTTCTGTTGGACTGACAGGGTTGACGTCCTGGAGGATGGACTCAATGGACTCGTAGAGTTTATATAATTGTTACAATTGTTAAATATTGGCACATATGAACTGATCTATACACAATCTATACATGGCTGTCCTGCACTGATGCTGCCCGGCCGCTCAAGGAGGATTAGTCCCCCACTGAGCCTTGGAAGGTTCTATAGGCCTCCAAAAAATATAATATATAACATCACAACAGGGGCGCAGCACGATGGCTTAGTGGTTAGCACATTCGCCTCTCAGCGCTGTGGGTTTCAGGTTCAAATCCCGATCTGGTTGGAGTTTCCATGTCCTCCCCGTGTCCGCGTGGGTTTTCTCTGGGTTCTCTGGTTTCCTCCCTCAGTCCAAAAACATAGATTACAGGTAGATTGAATACTCTAAATTGCCCTGTATAGTGTGTGTTTGTGTGTGTGTTTGTGTGAGTGTGTGCCCAGTGATGGATTGGCGCCCTGTCCTGGGTGTATCTGCCCAGAGCCCAAAATGTTCTCCCCTGGATGGGCATGGGGAACCCCACCATGACCCTAGTAGAGGAATGATCAGAAGATAATGGATGGATGGATCATAACAGGTAGGTTTTTCTTGCCACTGTCGCGTTGGTCTGCTCTTTGGGGGTTTAGGCTTTGAACTCAGTAAAGCTGCTTTGTGACAACACACTTTTGTAAAAAGTGCTATATAAATGAATTACTTGAACTTGGAAAGTGTATCAGCTTTTTATGAGCTTTTCAAAGGAGTTTGTAAGTGTTAGACTGTTGTTGCAATTTAGCTCTGCAGAAAGATTGTGCAGCGGAAGTTACTACTGCTTCGGTAACTTTTGTGTGTGGAAATCCGAGGAGATTGACAGTTATTGAAACACTCACAGCACGCTAATAGGCACCAACAATTATGCCACAGTAGGCTTGGGCAATATATCGAAATTTATGACGATAGCCGACATCATTTTAAAAAAAATCTTTTGTAGCCCATGTTCCTTTAAGAGGCTACGCTCCGTTTTCTCTGTAGGGTGGTCACGTGACTACGTGGCAATAAAACGGGAATTGTAACATCAATATGACTGTGAAGTATTTATGTTGGCCTTATACATTCTTTATTTTTGGGGTATGTGTGTATTGCTCAATATATCGCAATAGTGATTTTAGGCCGTATCGTTCCAGCCCTATGCCACAGTATTTGTAAAATCAGCCTCAGACAACTGATTGTTTTGAAAACAGGACTAAAGACATATCCTTTTATGGGACATTGGAAAATAAATGATCATATTTTATGATTTTAATATTTTATTCTTTGAATATTTACTCTCTTCATACTTTTTACACCATGAAAACGTTCAGATTTTTTACAAATGAAAAGTGTGTTACAAATGTAATGTATTATTACTATAATCATTTTTATATATACTGTACAACTATTAATACATTCAAATATGTATATTTGTCATTATGGGTTAAACGGTTTAAATGACTCTGCTTGGTAATAATGTCCATGATTTTCTGCCACCATTTTATGAATTATGTTCAGAAGTTCTGGAACCTGGGTCTCCCTGTGTCTGTTATCCAGCACATGGTATCGTCCACAGCAGGACTGCACCAGCCATTCCAAATTCCCATTTCTTTTTATATGCTGCTGGCCACTCTCACCAAGAGCCTCTCCCCAGGTGAACAAAACTATGGTATGCCTCCATGCCGTCTTCCCGAGCGTGGCCATGGTACGCTCCACAGCTCTCCTAAACCGATTCGTGAAGGTTAAGTAAGTGGGCAGGAGGAGAATGAAAGCATGTGGACCAGGCATGCACACAGACACACTGTGCTTGAGTTCCTCGTGAAAAGTCACGTTTCCATCTTTGGAAGATCTCCATTTTATTCCATGAGGCTCCATTACCAGGAGTTGATTGCCAAATACACTCCCTTTCCACGGGTTTGCCGTGTTGGCATCTTGGCCCAACATGGTAAGTCTGGCTGATTGATGAGATGACCATGCTTCACCTATGAGCACCAGCCTGAGTTCAGAAACTGGGAACTCGACATCCTGAGGGATTATGGAATCAGAACTAATTGGAGCAAAATACTCATCAGTATCTTCCCCGTTTATATCAATTTCTGCTTCCTGACCATTTAGTTCATGCTGTTCCTCGTCTAAAACTGCCTCTAGCGCTCGTTTGCTCTTATGCAATGTTGACTGCACATTCTCAAACGCTGAGTCAGTTGTTTCAGATGATAAAGTCATGTTAACACACTCATCATTTGTGTCCTCTCCTGTATTAGTTCTGCTTGTCCCTGATAGTTCCTTGTACATTCTTTCAATTGTTTCATTCCGTTTTCCAATAAGTTCGGTACTTTGGCTCCATGGTTGGAAATTTGCATTGGAGTTGTTACTAATCATCCTGAGCTCCATGTTGTACAAATACTTCCCCCACTTTTCAAGCTGCTCCGATTTCATCTGCAAAACTTGTCTCTCGATGTCCAGCTCATTTTTTTGCTTCTCTAGTTCATTTTCAAGGTTTTCTAAATGTGTGGTCCTGGACTGTAGGGTTGTTTTCTGTTCACTAAGCTCTTGTTCTGTTTTCTTCATTGCCTGAGCTCTGGATTTTACCTCAAGTTGATGTTTTTCCATGTTGTTATGTCTAGTTTCTAGTTCTTTTAGACGATTGCTTAGGTTTTGTTCACCATTTGTGACATTTTGCTCCCTGCTGATCAGGTTCTTTTTCTCAGCAGCTATCTCCTTCTCATTCATTTCAATGAGCTCTTGTTTTTTCTTTAGATCTGTTAGCATGCTGTCATTCTGTTGTTTGGTAACTTGGATTTCTTTTTCCTTTTTCTGTACAACTAATTCTCTTTTCTCCAAATATATTTCGGCACTTTGAAGGGTTTCTTCTCTTTTATGAAGCTCAGCCTCCTTCTTTAGCAATTTTTGTTCTTGTTCCATTAAGGCCTGTTTATGACGCTCTAGTTGAGTTTCACATTCTTCAGCTGTCTGCTTGTTAAGAAGTTGTTGCTGGGCTTGTTGAACTTCCTGAACTCTTTCCAGTTGCTCCTGAGTTTTGATCTGAAGGTTATGTTCTTTATGTAAAAGCTCCTGCTCCTGTTTCTCAAGAGCAGATGATCTTTGTACCAAGTTAAGCTCCTTATTACTTAGTTCAGCTTGCCATCGGTCATTATCCTGTTTGGTTTTCTCCAGTTCTTGCAGGTTCTCTGACAGCCGTTGTAGCTTATCTTCATGAATCTGCTGTAAATCCATTACCTGCCTCTCTCGTTTTATGATGTTCTTTTCTCTAATC
Source organism: Xyliphius kryptos (assembly GCA_025769995.1). Classification (NCBI taxonomy): domain Eukaryota; kingdom Metazoa; phylum Chordata; class Actinopteri; order Siluriformes; family Aspredinidae; genus Xyliphius; species Xyliphius kryptos. The sequence continues at coordinate 5,486 of JAOUQT010066805.1, forward strand.
TCTAGTTTCTCTCTTTCCTGGTCCACACATTTTTGCTCTTCTTGAACATTGTTTTGTTTTAAAATGAACTCTTCTTCTATGGTCTTCAGCTCTCGTGCTTTTTCTTCAAGCTGTTTTCTAATATTTTCTAATTCCTTTTCTTCCTTTTCTAAAATATCGCGTTGCCTGTTATCCAAATCTTTCTCTGCAGTTTCACACTGTTGATGCTTTTGGTTAATTTGATCTTCCCTTATATTCAAGTCTTTCAATCTCTCTGCCATCTCCTGCATCCTTGTCGCCAGCTCATGCTCAGTATTAATGAGATTTTGTTCCTTTAAGGTCAGGGCCTCTTCAATAGCTTCCAGTTCTTTTTTACAGTTATTAAATGATGTTTCTTGGATATCTTGTTTGTTCAGTAGTTCCAGCTCATGAGCCTCCATTTGAATGATTTTTTCTTGAAGTTCTCGGTCTTTGATGTTAATGTCATTTTGTTTCTTCAAAAGGTCTTGCTGGCTTTGCTGATATTCATTCTGCCTCTGTATCAGATTGCTTTCCTTTGTGGTTAGTTCTGCATGCAGTTTTTCATTTTCCTCTTTGTGTTTCTTCAGTTCTTGCATGCACTTTGACAGTTCCAGTGTTTTGGCTTCGCAACTTTGTTCGGAATTGATCAACTGCTGCTGTTTTTTTCTAAGCTCTGTTTCTTGAATGATCAGATTCTCTCTGAGGTTCTCTAAGACTTTGACTCCTTCTTGAAGATGAATCTGTTTCATGTTCAGCTCATCCTCCATTGTTTTCAGCTCTTTTTCTTTTTCTTCGAGCTGTTGCCGGACATTTTCAATCTTCTTTCGCTGCTTTTCTGCCAATTCCCTTTGATCGTTGTACTTATTTTCGAGCTCTTTTTCTTTGTAAGTTAACTCCATTTCTCTTTTCTCCAGTTCTTCTTTGCTACTTTGGAGACTTTGACTTTGATGGCCATTTTTTACCTTTTCGTCTTGTAAATCCTTCTGTATTTGGTCAAGCAGAAGCTTTTCATCTTTGAGCTTTTGTTCTCGCAGATGGATGTCTTTCTCCCTTCTGGTTATGTCTCTTTTCCCTCTTTCAAGTTCCTGTAGATTTTTCCTCAAGATTTGTTCTCGTTCACTCAACTCCAGCTCTCTGTTGTGATAGGATTGTTCCCTTTCTGCATCTTTCACGTCCATTTCAGCGATTCGTTCTGAAAGCCTCTCCTCATAGTATTTTTTCATTTCTTCAATTTTTAACTCAAGTTCTTTCCCTCTTTCAGTCATGATCTCTAGTTCCAGTTTGTGTGAATTATTTGTTTGCTTTAACAATGAAAAGTCCTTTTCTTTTTCCTCTAGTTGTGTTTGGTTCATGGCATCTTTAAGTTTGACCATCTCTTCATACTTGTTGATCATTGCTTTAATCTCTTTCTCTTTGCTTTCATGTTTTGCCATTTGGACTTGCAGGTCCCGCTTATACTCATCACTGGTTGTGATTAGTTCCTGGAACTGTTGTGTGAGTGCAGAATTTTGATGTTTCAGATCCTCACACCGCGTCTCACTCTCTCTTTGCTGCTTCTTTAGTTTGTCAATGTTGCTTTTCCTCTCTTCATTCTGTTGTTGTAGCTGGTTAATGATATTTTCTTTTATTTCCAAGATCTTCCTGAAATCATCTTCTTGCTTTCTAGTGCTCTCCTCATGCAGATTCTTAACCGTCTCCATTTCCTCTTTCAGAAAGACGTTTTCTCTTTTCAGGAACTCTTCTGTTTCCTTGTACTCCTCCTCAACATATTTCATCCTCTTGCTGAATTCTGCAATTTCGGCTTCGTATTTATTTTTAGCATTTTCCACAGTTTTCTGCTTGTCATCAATAACTTGTTTCAGTTCTTCAATCTCCTTCTCTTTCTCTGTGTGTTTATCTAGAAGAGCATTTATTTTTGCATCCCGTTCCATTAGTTTATTTTGCACCTCGGCTTTGGCCATCTCTTGCTCTTTTTGTTTCTGGTTCATTGTTGTGATTTCAGCTTCGTTCCCCACAAGTTTATCTACAAGTCGATTGTATTTCGAAACAGTAGATTTGTGCATTCTTCTTTCTGCTTCTGCTGATTTCACTTGGTTGATATAAGTAAGCTGCAGCTCTTCCATCTCATGGGTCATTAACGCAATCATTTCCCTCAGTTTATTTTTCTCACTTTCCCATTTTTCATTCATATCTTGCCATCGTTCCTCTTGTTCCCGAACTTTGTTTTCAGTTTTCAGTTTAATTTCTTTCATCTCATTTTGGGTTTCTTCAAGCATTTTTTCGCATTCCTTCTTTTCTGCTAGTCTTATTTGAAGCTCTTGTTTTGTCTCTAAGAGCTTCTCTTCATACATGAGTCTTGTTTCGGTCATCTCCATCACGGCTTCCTGTAATCCTCTCATTAACTCCCCACACTTCTTTTCTTTTTGATCCATCTCTTCTTTCAGAATATTTTCAACATCCTCATAGTGTTTTCTTTGCTCTTCCTCTTTCTCTTTTCTCTCTTGTTCCTTGTGCATGCATATGCGTTCAAGCTCCAACACTTTCACTTGCAACTCATCTATTTTTTCTTTATAATCTTCATTTTCTTTGTCTTTCTCCTCAACTCTGATGAGCAGTTCTGCTTTTTCTTGATATGCCTGATTGAGAGCTGCAATGACTCTGCTATTTTCCAGGCCCAGCTCCTGAATTTCCTTTTCCTTGTCCTCTGTTAACCATGCCATTCTTTCCTCCAATTCACCCATGATGCTTTTTCTGTCTTCTTCGGGTTTGTCCATCTCTTCTTCCTTTTCTTTGGTGGCTTTCCCTGGTGATTTGACTTTTCTCCTGTCAAAAAACCACCTGATGCTTTTGACCTCTCGCTCTCTCATCCTCTTGAGCTCCAAGTCTTGCCGCTGAAGCTTATCACTGACCTCTCTAAGCTTCAAGTTGAACCTTTCATTTTTTTGCTTTCCAAGTTCTTGGATCTCCTGCACAATTGGGGAGAAAGCTTCACAGCGATTACATGATACCATTTTCTCAACCTTCTCTAGCAATCCTGTAATCTGTGCACTCGAACTTTGACCTTCAGAGCAGATGCTGCTGATCACATGGTATCTATTGCTACATTTCTCCATCAACCAGTGAAGATCTCTGCCACCTCCTTGAATGTGCTGCTCAATAGTAACCCCCTCTCTCAGTTGGTCACCTCTTGTAAATAGTAATATGGTATGTCTCCATATTCCTTCTCCAAATAACTCCAAGTGCTCCCTCACTGCTGGGGCTTTGACCAGAGCATCCACCCTGAGTGTCAGTAGAAAGGCATGTGGACCTGGTGGACACAGTGCCACACTAACACAGATCTCTCGTTTTACTCTGTCTGTTGTAATTCCCTCAGGACCACCCTCCCAACCAGGAACATCCACCACTGTCACAAGTCTTCCCGAAATCTCTGCCTGTTTCCTTGAACACTCTTCTGTAACCTGCCCTGTTTGAAAATGTGACTGACCATTTAAAATGGCATTTCCTGCCGAACTTTTTCCAGTCTCTCTTTCACCCAGAAGGATAAGTCGCAGTTCGGGAAGACGACGTGAGCCCCTTGAGAACAAGCTTTTGTCATCCAGGTCTTCTGATGAAGAAACATCAGCTATAAAGCATAAGGAGAGTCATTTAACGTTTTCTTAATTTGCTTTGAAATATCAAAAGGCACATCTTTAATGCAAGTAAATGATGCATGCAACACAAGCAGATTTCCTTTGTCTATATGCAGAATATATGTTTGCACACTCCATGTTTGAAAAGATGACCAGTTTAAGCAGTTTTGTAGTCAATCAAAGTAAATCTTAGCATGAGCATGTTAAATTAAAGCATATATTGTACCATGGCGTGAAAAAAGTGCTTCCCCCTTACTCATTTCCTGTTTTTTGGCATGCTCGTCACACTTAAGCGTTGAAGAACATCAAACCAATTTTAATAGTAGTCAAAGACAACACTAATAAACACAAAATGCAAAATACAAAATCCTTAAAACCTACACATCATGCCAAGATCCAAGACATTCAGGAACAATTGAGAAAGAAAGTAATTGAGATCTATCAGTCTGGAAAAGATTATAAAGCCATTTCTGAGGCTTTGGGAATCCAGCAAACCACAGTGAGAGACATTATCCACAAATGGCCAAGACATGAAACAGTGGTGAACCTTCCAAAAGTGTGTCCTTCATTACATCTGGCGTAAAAGAAACACTGCATTTCAGAAAAAGAGCATTATACCAACAGTGAAGTATGGTGGCAGTAGTGTGATGTTCTGGGGCTGTTTTGCTGCATCAGGACCTGGAGGACTTGCTGTGATAAATGGAACTAAGAATTCTGCCGTCTACCAAAAGATCCTGAAGGAGAACGTCCGACCATCTGTTCCTGACCTCTGAAACCAACTTTGGTTCTGCAGCAGGACAATGATCCAAAACACACCAGCAAGTCCACCTCTGATTGGCTGAAGAAAAAAAATGAAGACTTTGGTGTGGACTAGTCAAGTCCTGACCTGAATCCTATTGAGATGCTGTGGTCTGACCTTAAAAAAGGCTGTTAAAGCTCGAAAATCCACTAATAGACTGAATTAGAACAATTCTGAAAAGATGAGTGGACCACAATTCCTCCAGAATTCATTGCAAGTTATCGCAAACACTTGGTTGCAGTTGGTGCTGCTAAGGGAGGCCCAACCATTAGGTTTAGGGGGCAATCACTTTTTCACACAGGGCCATGTAGGTTTGGATCTTTTTTAGTTATTTAGCAGACGCTTTTATCGAAAGCGACTTACATGTATCCCAACTTGGTTGGGGTAAGAACACAGGGTTGATGCAGCACCCTGGAGCAATGAGAGTTAAGGGTCTTGCTCAAGGACCCACATTGGTAACTTCA
>JAOUQT010066814.1:0-10377 GCA_025769995.1 Xyliphius kryptos
GGTTCAATTAGCAGGGTAAGAGCACAGTTTTGCTCAAAATATTGCAATGCACACAACATTATGGGTGACATACCATTTCTTCCTTTCAGTGCACGTCTGGCTTTAAACAAAAAAACAATAAGTGAAAATTAATTTAAAAAAAGTATAAATATAGCTCTGCATTTTCTGCTGCCTTGCTTTTCATGTGCTTGTAAAGGTTTGTTGTGTTTCCACTGTATTTAACAGCACTGTTACAAACTATCTAGCTAGCTGTGGTTTTATTTTCTGCAAATAAAATAAAGCAGCGCTTCTCTTCTTTTCGGACAATTCAATACTCTGGTTGTGTCTCTCCCCATACTGTGACGTGTCAAATCATCAGGAGAGCATTGTGGCTGTTTGGCTGGCGTCACTGAGCCACGTGACAGTGCAACAACACAGCGCAGAGCTACTCTTACAGACAGAGAGTAGACAGTGTGTGCAGCAGTCAGTGCGCGCGGGAGAGAGAAAAAGCTTAAATATCGATCTTTTTTCATGAGTATTGCTCAATTTCATTGCCAGATATTTCAATCAATCCGCCTACCTCTCATTGTGGGACATTTTCTGAAGAAAAAATGAGTGTTGCAAATGAATGCATCAACATTGTTCTTAGTTAAAAGCACCAATACTTCTACCAATTACACCCTGCACCCTGATGATTGTTGAATCCTTGAATTGTATATCAAGTAGAGAAAGAACAATTAATTGCAATAAATGATGTAATTAATGTAGTGTGGAACTGCATGCATGGACTAACACAGCTAGAAAAGTACAAAAATTGGCCAAAAGTAAAATACTAGCGGTGGTGAATGTGTCAATGCATAATATTATAACATGTACACTTCCACATCAGCGGCCAACAGAGGCCGTCCTAGAGCAAGTAAAACCACAGCCAAGTAAGTTCTGTGTTGTCTCTGCCTGGTCTCCAGCCTTATTGAAACTAATTAACACCAATTAGTAAAGCAGCTCTCTGCTCGCCTGATAAACTCTTTAAGCAGTAATCTGGCTGGAGCTCTGGGCAGGTCAACACAGATCCTTTACCTTGCCATAACATTCAGAAATTACGTAATTATGGACTGCGTCTTTTACTATCTGCTTTAGTTACGTCATGCATCGTTTAGTTTCTGTGTGGCCAAAGTTATATTTGTAGCATTTTTTTTCAGAACACCAGTTGCTGTCAGGGTTGTTGGCTCATTCATACACAGAATTTATAGCTCAATTCCAACGAGTGTTTAATAATCTTGTTAATGGTCAGGATTCTAGCAAGTGTTTACTAGCCTTGTTTCATGGTGATTGCCAAGTATCTGAGTATGTCCTGGAGTTCCAATCTGCAGCTGCATGGATTGGATGCTACACTGGATATGCTGGTCTGCATTGAGATCAAGTTAGACAACCTACTACGATCACGCCCCTGAGATACACCCAGAGATGCCCTGAGTCCAAGAACCAGAACCTATGGACCATCCCACATATCCACAGATAAGAGATGAAAACGAGCTCAATAATGGCTGTGTTTCTATTGTGGAGGAACAACCCTGTATATAATACATTGCAAATTATCATGAAACACTCTGTAAGTGCATCTCGAAACTGTGTTGTCCCAGAATTAATCATAACTGTATAGATAAACTAACTAAGTGAGGTCTTCTCAGGAGCAGCGGAAAGCTTTGGAGACCAGTCGATCATGGAGCCCATGAACATCCCAATGCAAGAGCTAAAACACCAGCTCAAAATAAGGGCCATTGATTAGGGACCAATAGTAGGTCAAAACATCTGAAGCCCTCTATTGACTAAAAGGACTAAACAAGAAGACCACAAGGTACCCCATCCCGTTGCCACTACAGCCAGCTGCCATATAACAACTAAGAGAGGCCAAAATATTAACTAAATTGGATATCGGGAGTGTGCATTACCATGTGAGATGAATGGAAGCCTTTAGCAACACCTCAAGCGATTATGATTAGATGGTTATGCCATATGAACTGGCTTCATCTCATAGCGTATTTCAACCAGTTATCAATTAGGTCCTCAGAGACATGATAGGTAAATGTGTTATTGCATACATCCTAGTATTCCTTAAAGATTTAACTAGTCAACAGGTGTTATAATGGCTACTAACTTACAACCTTACAATAGCTGTACCTTAGCTCTCCTTGGACCTCAGAGGACACTCAAGCATCCCAGGCATTCAAAACTGCTTTCACCACGAGCCCTATCCTGAATCAACATGATCTCACCCTTTAATCCACAAAAGTAAAACCATAATACTTTTAGAGAAGTTAATCAATGCCATTTCTTGGGACCAAGAGATCCAGATCTCTGACCTCCATAGGTCCCAACCAATGTCCGCCAGGCTGGTTGTTTGTCCCACTGCCTTTCGCAGCTGACTGATGACCAGGGCCCATATCTCACATGGAATTGGACACCCTGGAGCATTCCACATGCTGGATCTCATTGCCAGCAAATATTAGCCATAGACTTTGAGACTGATCTACCCCCATTAAGAGGAAAAAAGACCATATTTGTCATTGTAGTTCAGTTCTTAAAGTAAATGCTCTTCATCCCTCTGGTTGGTCTTCCCAATGCACTAAGTTGAGCTTCTATTCCTATTTTATTCGTTCTGATATTTTGGGATCCTAAAAAACATAGTGAGTGTCCAGTTAATCATTTTATAGATGAGTTTGGATTCACAATGAGCCTTACCTATGGGTATCATCCAGATGGAACCGGACAAGCTGAGAGAGTGAATCAGTATCTGGTAAAGTTTCTAAGGTTGTTTTGCCTCAGGATTGGGCCAGATATTTTCCCTAGTCAGAATATGCAACTCTCTCTAGAGTCTGGGATCTACCAAAGCAGAATATATCAGAGGTTAAAAATGTAAGAAAAATTTAGCATATAGGTGGCGAGGACACAACCATGTGCTTGACATATTTGCCCTCCATATATTGGCCCATACCCTATCACGAAGAAAATGAATGTTGTGTCTTATAGAGTACAATTACCTCGTCACTGCAAGGCCCATCCCACATTTAATCTCAACCAGATTAAACATAGTGGAAATCACATTAGTCCAGACCAGTGGAGGTGGAGGGTGAAAAAACATACATGGTCAGGGAACTTACTAACTACTAAGACAGGGCAAGATCCAGTACCTTGTGGCTTGGGAGGGGTATGAACCTAAGGAGAACAGCTGGTTCATGGCAAAAGATATTCTGGATCCAGGACTTATTGAGGACTTCCATCAGTGATTTTCCAGTAAGCCAGCACCTCATAAGCCATGTAAGCCCAGGGGGAGAAATGCTCCCTGAGGTAGCCAATTGGGTGGGTTCTGTCCTGTTAGCGGCCACTAGAAGCCATCCAAGAGCAAGTAAATTCACAGCCAAGTATGATATGTGTTGTTTCTGGCTAGAGTATGCTATCCTGCTAAAATATTTAAGCAGTAGTCTGGTTGGAGCTCTGAGCAGGTCACCAGAGATCCTTTAACTTGCCATACCATTCTGAGATCACGTAATTATGAACTGTGTCTGTTGTTATTCCCATGCTCTATGTCGTTGTGTCATGTTTATAACTTTACATTGCTACCAAGCTAAATAAATTTGACTTTGTTTATGTTGATGTTAAAGTTCTTATGAAGGTCCAAGAACTCATTGTTTATATATGCTTTTTAAGCAATTATAACACAATTTCTATCTGCTTTAAATAGTTCTGTCTCTGTGTTGCCGAAGTTCTGTGTTTACTACACATGAATGTTTTGAATCTAATCAGTCTGTGTTAGTTTTTTCAAATTTTTTTCAGAACACCAGTTGCCAGAGTGTTGGGAAACACCCCTGACTACGAGCCACTTGTGTTTATGGTTTGTGTTTTTGTGTGCAGACATTTTTGGACTTGCAGCCTTTTTGTTTTTGTTCTCTATGTGCACACAATAAATGTTGCACTTGCCTCTTATATAAAAACAATTTCCGGCTTCATGTGCGGTCATTAAATACACATCTGGCCGCAGACATTATTCGTAGGCAGAGAGATTAATCTGCCAGATTAGCGAATTTATTATTCAACTATTATTAAGACTATTCGTCCGAATGAAGTGGAAAAATATTGTAAGAGCTGATTCCCTTCACCCCTGCTGCGAGGGATCAATTCGCCTATAAATATGCAAATGATGTTGTGGGATGTGTAAATTAACCGGTTGAATCACTGAGAGAGGCAGATACTTAAGCTCAATCCTACTCAGTACTAAATATATATATATAAATATAAATAAATAGTTCTAATGAATAATTTTTCTGTTTATTTCATGTTGATTTGAACTTTGTGCCGCCGTTTGGTGGAGCGCAGTCCATTATATCTCGTCGCGCGGAAACTTTCTTTTATTTCATAAAAATAGATTTATTATGTTTGTATTCTTTGGGTAATATACATTACAATAACTATTCAACCCATGAATTCTTGTGAAATTATAATATATTATATTATTATATTCCAGATGATCACATGTGTTCACGAGTTGAATAGTGTGATTTATGATAATAATGTTTCATGTGTTGAATAGCTATTGTAAGTAGAGAGTAGCCTTTGAGATTAGAGATGATCAGGTGAAAAGTTTTTAATTTCAATTCAAATTTAACCCTTAGATGTGTGAGTGATTGGAACCTCAATTTTATTTGACCCATTACAGTTACAATCGGCGTGTTTTTATGCCACTTTTGTCATTTTGAGTCAAAATATTAATTTATACTATATTTTCTACTATGTTTTATTCCACACAAGAATGATGCCATGTTTGAAATATCTTTGTTTTTCACTATTTTAAGCATTTTTAGAATATACACTGCATTTCAGCATGTTGTACCACAACACCATGGGCCAACTCTTTGTGTGCCACTTGCACGTAGGTGCTAACCATCTGGTCCACTGTGTCTAAACCTCTTTTCATCTTGTTGTAATATAAGATCACTTCAGGCTTTTTTCTAATATTTTTATCCACCCCTTTGCTATAGTGCATCATGCTCAGGATGACAGCAGGCTTTCTCTTCTTAGTGACATAGCTGACCGTGGTAAGGTTATCATTAAAACAAAATTTGGTGCTGTGAACCTGCCTGGACATGGAAGCCTTCATCAGAGAAGGGATCTTGCTTATGTTGTCGAAGAGTCCCCAGAATATTGAGATCCGTCTTGCTGTCCAAGAAGAACTGTATATTGGAAAAAAACTAATCTGTGGTGATGTTGTGCCCCGTGCCTCTGAATCAACTGCACAACAGCTTATTTTTTGCTTGAGTTCCATAGGAAATAGATGCAAGTCATTTTTGACACACTTACGGAAGCCTGGGGTAGTAAGTATCTATCTATCTATCTATCTATCTATCTATCTATCTATCTATCTATCTATCTATCTGTTTCATTCTCCCTATCTATTATCTCTCCCTCTCTCATTTTCTCTCTCAGGGGCTGGCTTTGTTGTTATTCAAGATTTGAAAAAAATTTATTTTATAAAATAATACATTGTAAAACATTAACACCTGTAGAAATATTAACCAAAGTAAAAAAAAACTGAATGCATCGGTTCTACGAAACACAAGATTTCAAGGATAACACTAACCCTAAGTCACTCTTGAAATATATCTCACACAGACTCGTCTTGCTGCCTGTCTTATTCCACGCAAAACATCTTAATACACATTAATTTACAAAACAAAGAGTTGTTGAGAAACACTTAGTGTAGGTCCAGTGTAGGGAGGGTAGTGTCATCAAACTTTAGAAAGTATACCTTTAAATATTCACACACAACATTGCTTTCACTAAAATACCTCACATAATGTTTGTAATCATTGGACGGGATTCAGCATGAGACAGATAATTACAAACACTTAAACACGCAAAATATGTTTATAAAAAATACCTTATACTTCACATGGAATAAAATATTATACTGAGGAGATGACCTGCAAAATATATTAGAAGCTTGCTTTTTTTTCTTTAGTTCTTAGTTAGTAATTTATATCTTGATTAAGCTAATGCATGCTGTGAAGGAAGTTTGTGTGTTATTTTGTCAATGTGACTAAACTTATACACCACAGGAGTCCATTTACGGTTAGTGAGCACCAAACACAAAGCAAAATGGAAATATCAGACTACCTTTACAACTTGGTCCACTTTTACGGATTTATAAAAATGTTTCCTTTATCAAAACAAATCAAATAACTGCTTTGAAGAAGAGTAAAACTTTTTATTAACCTAACCAGACAGGCTGTGTCTACAGTCAAATATGTTATTCCTATCCTTGATACTGTAGATCTCGATTTAAAACCCACTATGGATTCACTATAAGCAGAAAGAAGAAATACATAAGAAAAATAACGTCACCTTCCTAAAATAATGGTCTATGTAATATTTTTCAGATTTTTCATTTAAATATTATTTATACTGATTGAAATTCACTCTTGACATAGGCCATTTTATTACAGAGGTAGAATCACGTGATCTGTTAAACTAAGGACATAGGAGATTTATACAGCATGGTAGAATATCATTTTGGTCAAAAAATGACTTAGGCCATTATTTTAGGAAGGTTATGTTAAGTAAAGGATAATTATTTGTAGAATCTTCAGAATAGCTATACATTAGTGTGCATCATCTGCAAAAAGTAATAAAATTAATCAACCTAAGTTCTTCACAACTACACTAATGCAATAAATACTAAAGGAATTATTGGATAATAATTAAAAAGAGAAACTTACAGAAAGCAATTGAACAAAATGTTAAAAAGCATAAATAAATAACTTTCCACAAACTTGCACAACACAGTACTCTGAGATAACTGGGACTTATTTTAAGGACACATTTTTTAAACATTTGTCCCAGAATTGCTTAAGGCCTAGCTTATGAATGAGTTTTTTTAAGGCCAGGGTAATTTTTTACCCTGGTAATTTTTATTTATTTCATGAATCAGTTGTCTATTCATGAGAACTATATTATTGTTTAAAGCTTGGGCATTTTTGTTTTCCTTTTTTATCAGGCATTTAGCAACGGCGCTGCAGCAGTCAGCATATTTGAGCTACCAGCCTCCAGCCCTGCAGCATACGGTTTCCACCAGAATCCCATCCTCCAACTCTGCAGTAACCAGCCTCTGCCAGGTTACAAGCTTTGATTGGCTCTGCCTCCATTTAAATCCAATCCAATCTATTTTATTTATATAGCATTTAAAACAACAAGTGCTACAAAAGTGCTGTACACATAGTAAAAGAATAAGAAGCTTAAAAGCAGAAACAAAAATCTTAAATAAATATAAAGTTGTATAAAAACAAAGTATAACAGAACCTAGCAATAAATTAAACAAGTATGAATAACCAACTATAAAAACAATAAAAACAATAAAACATTTAAAACAATAAAATAATTAAGCTTAATTAAAAGCCACTCAAACAGAGAACGACTCAATCTCAAAATGGTGGAGAGTGAGGACTGATTTAAGTTTAGCCAACCGTCTAATTTAAAACTTGCTTAATCGACAGCACTAATCCAAGCATCGAACCTCAGATTGCTGTCCAATTTCACAGCAAGATTTGCAAATGTTTTTTGAATATTGTGCCAAGGCACCCAAATCCCCATCATTAACAACAGTATCACTTAGACCAAACACTATTACCTTGGTTTTCTTTTTATTAAAATGTAAATAGTTAAGAGACATCCACACCCTATTTTCCTCTACACACTGTAAACGTTGATTTAAAGAGTGGGTGTTTTTTTTTGCTTTCGTGGCATATAAATTTGTGTCAACTGCATAAAAATGAAACAAAATACCATGCCTTCTAAGGATAGAGGCTCGAGAAGAGAACCCTGGGCCATGCCACATGTCTATCCCAGCCTCGTTTATATGGTAGAGGTGGAGGTGTAGCTGTCATCTTTAATAATAATAATAATAATAATATAGCCATCACACACAAACCTCAGCAAAAACTAAACTCGTTTGAGATTTTGTTTACAAAAATATCTTGCAAAAATGTCCATAAGGCTATAGACTCTATCCCATTAATTATTATTTACAGACCCCCATGGCCGTATTCGGAATTCCTACATGAGTTTGCAGATTTTATCTCTAACCTAGTTACATCTGTAGACAAAGCTCTAATTGTAGGAGATTTAATTATACACTCCGACAATACAGAAGACCCCCTGAGAACTGCATTGGTGTCCATTCTTGGCTCTGTGGGGGTAAACCAGAATGTAATAGGACCCACTCATAAGGGTGGCCACACACTTCATTTAATATTAACATTAGGGTTAAATATAGACAATATAGTTACACTTTCACAGTCTGATCTTATTTCAGACCATTATCTTATCTCATTTAAAATTACTATAAATCAAAATAGTTGCGTTTCACACCAGTACAGGTTCAAACGCACATTTACAACAAGTACTGCAGATAATTTTGTCAGTAAAATTTATCAAATGTGATTGTATCACCCTCCAACCCCATTGAGCATAATCAGGCAGCTGAGCACCTAGATTCAATTCTTTGTACTCTGGATAGCATAGCCTGAATTAAGAGAAGATTAATTAAAGAGAAAAAAATAGCACCTATGTATAATGAATTCACACGAACCCTAAAACAGACCACTAGGAAACTGGAGCGTAAATGTCGTCTGACAAACCTGGTTGTGTATCCAACAGCATGGAAGGAGAGTCTATTAAACTATAGGAAAGCTCTTAGTGCTGCTATAGATAAATATTTCAATCTGTTAATAGAAGAAAACAAAAATAATCCTTACTTTTTATTTAATACCGTAGCAAAACTAAGTAGGAAGAAGACCACTGCAGAAGCGTTCGAAGGTTGTAGTTGTGAATTTTTTCAGTGATAAAGTTGAAAATATAAGTCACAAAATCAGTACTGTAAATCTTTCACTATTTTTATCATCAAAGTCTACAACATCTATATTAGATTCCATACCCACAACTTTACTCAAAAATGTACTACCAGAAATAATAAATTAAAAAAATAAAAAATTATGAATTTCTCACTCAGTAGTGGCTATGTTCGTAAATCATTTAAATTAGCAGTTTCCAAACCCATCATAGCATAGAAACAGTGCTGGTTAAAGGTGTGAAAGGTTTGTTACTGGCCTCTGATCAGGGTTATGTTTTCATGCTTATATTGCTTGACCTAAGTGCAGTTTTTGACAAAATCAATCATCCTATTCTTCTTCATAGGTTAGAAAATGTTGTTGGAATGAAAGAAACAGCCCTGTCATGGTTCAGTTCTTATATGACTGACCGTTACCAGTTTGTGGATGTAAATGACCACTATTCTATGCACAGTAGGGTAAATTTTGGTGTCCCACAAGGTTCTATCTTAGGCCCGTTACTATTTTCTATATATATGCTATATATATTCTTTTGTTGATTTAGATGTGTGCTTTTGGTTATTGTCAGGCTTAAAGATGAAATTCCTCTTCATCTTCAGCTTTCTAACAGAAGGCCGAAGGTTTTGTGCCAACACTGACTAGAATTTGGAACTGTTTATAATTCCGTCCACCCTGACTAAGGCCCCAGTTCCAGCTGAAGAAAAACAGCCCCAAAGCATGATGCTGCCACCACCATGGTTCATTGTAGGTATGGTGTTCTATTGGTGATGATTAGTGTTGTTTTTGTGCCAAATATACCTTTTGGAATTATGTCCAAAAAGTTCAACCGTGATTTCATCAGACCATAACACACTTTCCCCACATGCATTTGGGAGATTTCAGAAGTCTTTTTGCAAAATTAAGCCGGGCTTTGATGTTTTTTGAAAGATAAGGCATATGAAACAAATAAAGGAGATTGTTGTCACATGTACTGCACAGCCAGTACTTACCAGAAATTCTTGCAGCTCCTTCAGTGTTGCTGTCGGCCTCTTGGCAGCCTCCTTGACCAGTTTTCTTCTTGTCTTATCATTAATTTTGGATTAACGTCCTGTTCTTGGTAATGTCACTGTTGTGCCATGTTTTCTCCACTTGATGATGACAGGCTTCACAGTGTTCCATGGTACATTTAATGAATTAGAAACTCTTTTGTAGCCTTCACCTGACTGATATCTTTGAATAATGAGATCCCTCTGATGCTCTGGCTGCTCTTTGCGGACCGTGGCTTGTGCTGGATGATGTGGCTACAAAAATGTCACGACAAGCCTTGTAGAACAGCTGAACTTTATTTGGGGTTGATCAGAGGCACTTTAAATGGTGACAGGTGTATTCTGACTCCAATTTAACATGAGCTTGAATGTAATTGGTTAAATCTGAACACAGCCACGCCCCCAGCTCTAAAAGAGTGTGCACATTACCACATTAACCACATTATCTCAGTTGTTAATTTTTACTTCACCTCCCT
>JAOUQT010066822.1:0-20608 GCA_025769995.1 Xyliphius kryptos
TGGGGTTCCCCATGCCCATCCAGGGGAGAACGTCTCGGGCGCTGGGCAGATACACCCAGGACAGGGTGCCAATCTATCACTGGGTACACACTCACACACACAAACATACACTATACAGGGCAATTCAGAGCATTCCATTTACCAGGAATCCATGTTTTTGGACTTTGGGAGGAAACCGGAGAAAATGGAGAAAACCCACGAGGACACGGGGAGGACATGGAAACTCCACGTCCAGGATTCAAACCTGGTTTCCCAGTGCTAACCAGTAAGGCACACCCTTAGTTTGTATCCTATATTTAAAATTAAAATCGTACTTTTGACACAATTTGTTCAGGGGGATACTGGGTCCGTAAGCCACTATTCCGTTTTCATTCATGTACCACATGTAATGCAAATCAAAATGAAGTCTCATGAATCCTTGAATCGGGGGTTATGTTTATTATGTCCAGGTCACATGATCGTGCCGACTAAATCCGATGCAACCGGCGAAAACAGACAATTTTCAGACGGAGAAAATGGATGAACACCGAATCCAGAGATACGCAAAGTCAACAAAAACAGACATTCAGCTGTATTTACTTTTTATAAGCTGTCTGTGACCCACGCAGAACATGTCCACAAGACAGTTTTGGGTCGTGACCCACCATTTGAAAGCCTGGTATAGATTTATATACAATATATATACGTTAACCAGAACTATTGTCTCCTGTTTGGTAGTTTTTTACTGAAGTTTGTAATTTTTTAGAGATAAACATGAAATGTAGGTCAGGGATGGTTTCGACTTTAGGGTCTCGTACTATAGACCTGATGGATAAAACCCAGCACTGACAATCTTCCACCGTTGAGCCGCTGAGCATCAACCGTGATCCTAAATATCTTAGATTATATTACCTCACAATCTCCGGATCAAAATTTAAGCCTGATGCTATAAACATTAATGCAGTGAAAATGACCATGTGCTCAGTTTGTGTGAGTATGAAACAGTATGTCTTTACACTATTAGATCACAATTTGAATCAAAACGACATAACAAAATATAGTTATTAATAAAAAACAGTGTATTCTCCTGAATCGCTGCCCCCTAACTGTGGCAGTGAAATCCAGGTGTATTTGTTTTCTCTCATGCTTTAACGCATGTATAAACATTGGACCTCAACAACGGAGAATATCCCATGATCCTGAGGGCCTGGAAGAATGGCTCCTGTGTACAGAACTACATACAACCAGAAAGGCAAAGGTTCAGTTCCTCAGAGAGCCAGCTGAGTGACCCACGGACGGCCTGTCAGAAAACAGCTGGTGGGAGAGTAGATCGATCAATCTGTCCCAGAATACCTCACCCTGAAACTACCAAACCAGATTTGGGGTCAGAGGTGAACCGAGTACAGCTAAATAATACCTGCTCTATATTTACAGTTGCAAGAAAACGTATGTGATCCCTTTGGGATTACTTGGATTTCGGCATAAATTGGTCATTAAATGTTCTGATCTTCATCCAAGTCACAACAACAGACACACACAGTCTGCTTAAACGAACACCACACAAAAAAAAGAATATGTCTGCATGGTTTTATTGAACCCACCATGCAAACATTCACATTGCAGGGTGGAAGAATGTGTGAACCTTTGGATTTAATAACTGGTTGACTCTCTTTTGGCAGCAATAACCTAAACCAAACGTTTCCTGTAGTTGCAGATCAGATCTGCACAACGGTCAGGAGGAATTTTGGACCATACCTCTTCACAAAACTCTTAGTCTTGGGATATCTGGTGTGAATCGCACTCTTGAGGTCATGCCTCAGTTGGGTACTGACTGGGCCACGCCAGAAAGCGTATTTTTTTGTTGTTGAAGACATTCGGTTGTTGAGTGGACAGAAGGTCTTAAGTCTTCCTGCAAAATGTCTGAGTAAACTTGGAAATTCATTTTTCCGTTGATGACGGCAATCCGTCTAGACACTGAGGTAGCAAAGCAGCCCCAATCCATGATCCTCCCCCACCATATTTTACAGTTGGGATGAGGTTTTGTGATGGGATGATGGTGTGATGTGCCTTTTTCACCACACAAAGCGTTGTGTGTTTCTTCCAAACATCTCATTTTTGGTTTCATCTGTCTACAGGATGTTGTGCCAGTAGTGCTGTGGAACATCCAGGTGCTTTTTTACAAACTTCAAATGTGGATAAATTATTTTTTTGGACAGCAGTGGCTTCCTCCAATGTGTCCTCCCATGAACGCCATTCTTGTTTAATGTGTTATGTATTGTAGGTTTGTCAACAAAACTGTTCGCATGTGCCAAAGGTTTCTGTAAGTCTTTAGCTGACATTCAGTTCATTGATCATTCTGCAGTGTGCTCTCGCAGTCGTCTTTACAGACAGACCATCGGTCTCAACATGGAAACATCAACGTCAAGGCTTCTAGAGATACCTTGGTCACGCTTTCCAGCTTCACGCAAGTCAACAATTCTTGAACGTAGGTCTTCTGAGAGCTTTTTGTGTGAGGCATGACTTACGCCATGCTTCTCAAGAACAGCAAACTAAAAACTGGTGTGTGTGTTTTTATGGAGCAGGGCAGCTTTAACCAACACATCCAATCTCATCACATTGATTGGACTTCAGGTTGGTTGACTCCTGGCTCCAATTATCTCTTGGGAAAGTCAGTAGCCCACATACTTTGTCCACCCTGCACTGTGAAAGTTTACACGTCATGTTCACTAAAACCATGACAACATATAACAAGTTTTTGTGTTTGTCTATTGTTGTGACTTTTAATGAACAATTTATGCAGAAATCCAAGTAATCCCAGAGGGTACTTATACTTTATCTTACACCTGTACATGATTTTAAAATCTACGTTGATTTGGAAATAAAAGCAGCATTGATGTAACACACCACTGGCTGACTTCAAAGACTTCATTTAAGAAAGTGAGAAACTTCTTACTGAACGATGATCCACATTTGAAATGCTGTGCGTTTTGCCATTTTACTTTCAAACCTCATCATAAATATACTGCTCAAAAAAATAAAGGGAACACTAAAAGAACACATCCTAGATCTAGATGAATAAAATATTTATTTAAAAGATATAGTCAGTTGAAAATCTTTATTTAGTAGACAGTGGAATGCATTGACAACAAAATAACATAAAAATTATCAAAATGTAAATCAAAATTATTATCCCATGGAGGTCTGGAGGTTACATTGCGTTGTTTAAGCGTTTTAAGCATTTTTTTGAGCAGTGTAATTTCTCCAAAGTAAAAAAATAATTTAAAAAATAGGTAAATATTGTGTGTATATATACGGTGGCTTAGGGGTTAGCACGTTTGCCTCTCAGCGCTGGGGATTCCCAGTTCGAATTCCGATCTGGGTGAAGATTTCATGTTCTCGTCGGGGGGGGTTTGGGGGTCTGCTGGGGTTTTCTTTGGGTTCTCCGGTTTCTTCCCATATTCCAAAAAAAAAAAAACAGATTCAAGGTAAATTGACTGTTCTAAATTGCATATTGTGTGTGTGTGTGTGTGTGTGTGTGTCCAGCGATAGGCGATAGATAGGCTGTCTTGGGTGTATTTTTGATAAAGTGTTTACATATAATAAATAAATACATTATTAAAAAAATGAATTGTTGTTATGAGTTCTGGCACTTTTTCGGTTAATTATTGCATAATCTACACCTTTTTACCCAAAGCCCTTACTGACTCACTAACTCATCACTAATTCTCCCAGTTCCTACTGTAAGTATCTTGGCATTGTGATACACCATGTTCTTAAAACATTTTCCTAAATCTGATGGTTTGATATCGTTCTCAAATGCGAAACTCCACCAGTGTCACATCAGGGTCTTCTCGAGTACCTAGAAGGCTGAAACTTGGCATCGTCATTACCTACCATGTCGTTGGAAAAATGATTGAGTTCTCGCCTTCCTATGTTCGGTTGCTTGTTCTCTTTCGTCATCAAACGCAACGTGATGGATGGATTGCGGTCTTCAGGAGTATTTTAATTGCCACAAACCTTACTCTAAAACATTCATTCGACATATATAAACTTCAACGCCACCTCTCATTTAAAAACAATTGCCTTTCAATGTTCACGTCATCAAGTTCTCCTTTGTAGCACAGCATGGGTATTCCACTAGTAATCATAAGTGTGATTATTTCTTAGCCAATAATTGTACCATTAAATCTGAATTGTCTCATCCCTTTTGTCCACTAGTGCAGAGTCAACATACAAAATCATTCCATTTATTTCATTATTATTTAACCAATTCACATGATTAAGATTCAAACCTCATTTGTGTAGCCTCCTAAAACTTCTTTTGCGGCACACTTCTTTAAACCTGATTCCTTCTCACCCAGGGGTCAATACACCCCCAGAAACAGATCTGCTTTTCTTCAAGTGCCCTTTCCCTAGGGTAACAGTGGACCTGCTGGTTTTATTCGCTCATCCTGTCCAAATTCTTCGCACAGCCTGACCATTCTTTATAAGGACAAAGGACCTCAAAGGCCAGGCCTAGTGAGACAGTGAGATGTCAAGGTCAAGAACCGGGATAGGATCATCACACTCCTGAATCTGCCCTCTGGTCCAAATGTCATCGATCATGCTGTCCACGGGGAGGAAATACAAAAGCATGATGCAGTTGCAGTCTTAATAAAGCGTATTCAAAAAGTTAATACTCATCAATCCTAATGCCCAAATGAAGCATGGGAGTTACAAAAGGCAATATTAGATGCTGGGTTCTCAGTGCTGTGAGAAGCAATTTATGTATACATAGTGCTATTTACAACAGTGCATTGTCATAAAGTAGCTTTACATTATGTATCCCCAAAGAGCAAGCCGAAGCGACAGTGGCAAGAGAAAACTTTCTGTTATGTTGTTGTTTTTTTTAGGAAGAAACATTGAGAGGACCAAAATTCCAATGAATAGTATTGGAAAAATTAATTTATTACTGTGTTTAATACATTAAGTGATCACACAGGCATTCTTATATTTAAATTTTATTCCTTTTAGGATTTATATTTACATTTCATTCCCTTTACTTTGTCTTCCATTTTTTAGACGACCCGTAGGCAACCACAGAAAAGGTATTATTTGGGTGGTGGATAAGTCATTGCAATTTCATTCTGGCTCATTTGTATTATGCAATAACACATCCATTTAATATTGGTTGTGGGCAAGACACCCGCAGAAACTTGAGCGGCAGGCATATGATCAGCACACAATTGTGTCTGAATGAATCTATAATACTGTGTAAATAAAGCTTTTACATATTGATCAGTTACACAGTGATTGCAGCTCTTCATTGCCGAGGCAGTGAGACTCATGAGCTCCATATTACAACATACACTCCTCATGACACGTTCCTCACAAATCACTTTATCATTTCACATGCTATAAAGTTTTCACATGTACAGACCCTTTCCAAAAAATTTGAATATAAAGTGGAAAAGATGTTTAGTTTACATAATTCCATTTAAAAAGTTGGGCTTCTAGCTTATAAAGACCATGGAAAAAAGAATTCAAAAAAATGTAATACTGCCTTTTTTAAACTGAGTGTACCACACTAATTATCTACTAAATAAGCTGATTGAGGTCCAGTGTGAAATCTCCACAGTCAGTCATAATTTTGGGAGAAATGTCAGGTTGCTAAACTCTTCTTCATTAAATCCATGCTCAGCACAACAGTCTAGAAGGATGAAAGACTTCATGATTCCTTCTGCTGAGGATCTGTATGGAGATGCACATTTCATCTTCCAGCAGGACGTGGCCCCTGCCCATGCCGCCAGAAGCAGCAAAACCTGGTTTGATGCCCATGCCATCACAATGCCTTGGAGTTATGGAAGCCCGGATTTTCTTGATTCTTGTGGTCAGCATTTCTTTGTTGTTTGGTCTGGTGCCCCTTGTTTTCCTCTTGGAAGTACCCCATACATTCTTAATTGGGCTAAGGTCAGGTGTCTTGACAGACCAGTCAAGCACAGTATCCTCTGGTTTAGAGATGAGCACTTGCCTCAAGTGGAGGAGTTTAAGTATTTTGGGGTCTTGCTCACGAGTGATGATAAGATGGAGCGGAAGATTAATTATCGTTGCAAGGTCAGCAGTGATGCGTACTCTGTACTGGTGAGTAGTGGTGAAGAAAGGGCTAAGCCACAACGCAGAGCTCTCGATTTACCAATCGATCTACGTTCCTACCCTCACCTATGGTCATGAGTTTTGGGTAATGACTGAAAGAATGAGATCGCAAATACGAGCTGCCGAAACGGGTTTCCTCCGCAGGGTGTCTGGGCTCTCCCTTAGAGATAGGGTGAGTAGCTCGGTCATCCGGATGGGACTCGTCGAAAATGCATCAAAAGAAGTCAGTTGAGGTGGTTCAGGCATCTGGTAAGAATGCTTCTTGAGCACCTCCCCAGGGAGGTGGTCAGGCAAATCCAACTGGGAGAATACCTCGGTATAGACCCAGGATACGCTACAAAGATCACATCTCCCAGCTGGCCTGGGAACGCCTTGGAATCTCCCAGAATGAGCTGGTCGAAGTGGAAAGGAAAGGGAGGTCTGGGCCTCTCTGCTTATGTTGCTGCTCCTGCAACCCGAATCCCAGACAACCGGAAGATAATGGATGGATTGATTATAGTGCTGCTATATTTATTTATATTTCACATTTTAACTCATATATTCTAATATATTATTATTAGATATTGATACAATTACTTTCGATACAATTTGTTTTAGGGTGATACTGGCTCCATTTCCTTTTCATTCATGTACCATATGTGATGCAAATGACAAAGTCTCCTTAATTGGCTAAATGCTCTAATAAGAAAATACGTGTGGAGGGACGCAACTGAGGGAAGTGGACGGAACATTTGGAATTATTTAGTATTCATGGGCAAAATTTAATCACCATCAGTCTGTGATTCAGATATTTTCAGGCCTTCAGAGCAGGCTTTGAAGGTCCTGATGGCCCACCGCTGTAATTAATATATCCATTTGTTTCGGCTGTAAAGTTGTGTCTTAAATTCAAATTAAACAAAAAGTAATTTGAGGTAATTAAAGAGTGCCGGTAAAACAGACAAGTGTCAGTCAGTAGTTTGAACCAGAATGCTAAATCTCTGCCAACCAACAAGCGACAGAGGGATGCATAAGGGTGCAGTCCAGGCGGTCCCCCCTGCCCAGGTTCTTTTTTGGGGGGGCTTGGCCTGGTGAAGATGCCCCGTCTGATTAGTGGAGCAAAGGCCACTTATGTTGACATCCAGTATGTGAAGCAACCCATATATTTAGAGCCTCTTTGTTGCACCTTCATAAAGAACTCAACAGAAAAGCATTAAAATACACACAACTATTTGAGTAGACATAGCATATTACCTGCTTTTATTTCCGTACACCATAAATACATAATTTATTATGAAACACATAGATAGCTTTGGTATGTCTAGGTATTTGGAGGGGAAAAGGTGGCTATATAGCCACAGCACTATTAACTATTTACCTAGCTAGCACTTGTATGCTGGTTGAATTAGGACAACATTATTTTTTAAAGCCTACAATTTGAACATACTTCTGCTTTAACATCAAATATGAGATAACATTAAAGAAATAGATCAACCTAAATCAACTTTCGCACCGAATTCTTACCAAAACGGAAGATAACGAGCTGAAGATTGCCCAGCATGACCAGCGGCTGAAGCGGCTTCCACAACATTGCAAAACAGGAAAAGGTACATGGCCACTTCTATTTCTGTGTTCTAGTGCCTCCTACTGGCTGTTTCGAGTATGATCGCACAAAAAATGATATTATTCTAGTCATGGACTTGTTCGTTTTCATTTTTATGCTGTGCAAAAAACAATGTCTCCCGAACAGATGACACCAATATGGAGATGTTTGGTGAAAAACATCTGTGGTGTTGGGTGGAGGGCCGATGTTTAAGGTTTGTTTAGTAACCGCAGGACCTGAACCTGAACCACAAAAAACTTTTATATACTAAAAAAAAGGCTCATAGATAATGCTGTAGTCAAATGATACAAAAGCACCTTTAAATGTACAACATGAAAAAAGAAAGAAAAAAAATAGAAAGAAAAATATAAATAACATTAAGTAAATGAATGGAAAATACTTAAAAAGAGGGTCAACTAGGGTCACGGTGAGATTCCCCTGGCCCATCCAGGGGAAAGATGTTATCATTTTCAGATTTAACATGCCCATCCCTTAGTGGTTAGCACATTCGCCTCTCAGCGCTGGGGATTCCTGGATCAAATCCTGGGTTCTCCGGTTTTCTCCCACAGTCTAAAAACATGGATTCAAGGTAAATTGAATGCTCTAAATTGCCCCATATAGCATGTGTTCATGTGTGATGCAGCGTGAGTGAGTGTGTGTCCAGCAATAGATTGACACCCTGTCCTGGGAGTATTTGCCCAGCAGCCAAAACGTTCTCCCCTGGATGGGCATGGGGAACCCCTACCGGTGACCCTCATAGACGATTAAGCGGAAGATAATGAATGCAAAAAGTTTTTACTGCTAAATGTAGTATTACAAGCTGATGATTTGTGAGAGTAAATACAATTGGTGTAACCTGTTATGTGCCATGGAGTTAAATTGACTATTTATAGCCTAGATTATTATTATTTTGATCTTTCAAAATTATTTTAAATGTAACCCAATTAAATTCAATGAGTGTGTGATTTTTTTTTTCACTGTTTGTATGACCTCAGCACACACATCCAGGATTAGTTTTACACCAAACAACATATTCTTTTTGTAGTTTACTGTAAAAAACAATATTTACCCTTACCTTTTAGGATGAAATCGATTTCAGATTTAACACATTTCTTTCTACAACAGGCCATCCTGAGGTGTAACTGATGCCAAGCAGAGCTCACACGAAGCTGAACACATGCCACACATGCTGGTAAAAGCCTTGCGACACTGACACATATTGGATTTCAAAATAGCCTGCTCCAGGGGGAGATAGTAATCTGACCCTACCATATGGAACGAACACATGCTTGGATTCAAATATAAAGTATTTCTAGCAAACGTACCTATACTGACACCAAGGGTACTTGTGCATCATGTAAAAAATGTTGGGGAAAGAAAGATAAGCAATACAATGTAGACCCTTCAACATTGTACTGCTTATCTTTATTTTCCATTTTACAAGATATATATACATGAACCTCTTAGCGCTGGGGATTCCCGGTTTGCCTCCCTATCTGGGTGGAATTTGCATGTTTTCCGTGTCTGCGTGGGTTTCTTCTGGGTTCTATGGTTTCCTCCCACATTCCAAAAACATGAAGGTAAATTGAGTGCTCTAAATTGCCCTGTATAATGTGTGTATGTGTGTGTGACTTTGTGAGTGAGTGCGTACCCAGCGATGGATTGGCACCCTGTACTGGGTGTATCTGCCCAGCGCCCAAGACGTTCTCCCTTGGATGGGCATTGGGAACCCCCCCGTGCCCCTTATACAGGAATAAGCGGACGATAATGAATGAATATATACATGATGCTCAAGTAGTATTGGTGGTGTCTGGGTGTCCAGTATGAATTCCATGCAGTCCAAGATAAACATATAGTATATTAAAATAATTTTAAATGCATATTTATTTAAGACAGCTTAATGTAGGGCATGCTATTTGATTACATAGCAAAGACATAACATATATTGCAATCACTATACTGCAATACTGCAATCACTATACGCCAAGCACCCCACATATTCCCCTATACTCTACCCGTGCGTCAATCACTATACGCCAAGCACTCAGTTATGTACAGTATGACATTATTACACAACACCCCAACAGAGATTTTAAAAACACTATAAACATTATATTTATACAGTGTTGTTCCTGACTTGCACACAAAGAACAAAAGATTGCACATCACAAATTATTGCCCATATAATGAGCTGTTAAAATAAAACCATTACTATGAGTCATGAAAAAATAAAATAGCATAATGTCTTATAGTACAAAGACATAAACTAACAACAACATACTTTAAATCACCATATTTAATTGTCTTGTATTATTTTTTTTAAAACAAATCATTTAAACAATGATTTAAAAAAAATAATGTTACAGTTTTTGCACATCTACTTATTTGAGAATTATGGATGCTCAAATTGAAACACTTCTTCATGAATTACCAAAACAAAAAACTCTTGATGCCCTTGTCAGGAGCACCCGGGCGTGCTGATTGATGAATCGTGCTAAACTGCCCATTAACACACATAATTATAAGATCATTTTTATTTGAACAATGGCAGTTTTGCTTTTGTAAAGAAAAATGAAGGAAATAAAATGAAAAACTGGGGAAAGATGGAGACCGAAACTGGAGGTTAATGAAAGTGTGATTAGTAAACCTAATTATCTGAGCTCTGGCTGAGCTCTTTAAGCCTCTGAATAAAACCAATCACCATCAGTCTACATGGCACAAACTATGATCATGGCTTCAGAAACAAATAATGCAGTCCTCCGACAAAAACCCATTTCCAACTACCAAGGTACTCCAATATTTATGTGTATCCAGTGGTAGCAATGGTATTTAATTATAGAGCAGGGGAATAAAATTGGGTCAAGGAATTAAAGGGCCTGGATGGCAAATTAAACTATTGGTACTGATTTTATTTGGTTCTTACAAAAGTCAAATTTAAATGGATAAAAAACTTCCTTGACGATTTTTCTATAGCATGACCAATTTGAGTCACATACACTATTCAGACCCTTTCAACAAAAAAAATTGAATATAATGGAAAAGTCAATTAATTTCCATTACATTATTCAAAAAGTCAAAAACTTCCATATATTATACACTGCTCAAAAAGTTGGGAACACTAAAATAATACATCCTATATCTTAATGAATAAAATATTTCAGTTGAAAATCTTTATTTTGTAGATTGTGGAATGTGCATGCATGGGTTTAAAAACACAGTAGGCAAAATATATCACTAATATCTGTTTGTGGTGTCCATTTGTTTATTAGTTATTTGGTTTTTATAACTAGTTATACTAATGATAATCATAGAAAATGCTGGAATCCACTCCAGCTTTTATTGGTGGAAAAAGGCAGAAAACCACTCTGGACAGGCCTGGACAGTCTGTCACAGAATAAATGCTTTTTCATTAGACCATTACGTTAAGCGGCAGTTTAGTTCCACCAATTCAGCTGACATGTTTACCCCTTCAGCAAAAAGGTCCAGGGTTCAAAACTGTTGACGGAAAAACAAAAATATGTTTAATGTAATGTCTGCATTTCCTTCCTATGTAATATTTCATCTTATCTCTGTACCTTTTGCTTAATCTTAAACGAGGGACTAGGGTCCTCATGCCCATCCAGGAGGGAAAGGTTTTGGGTGCTGGGCAGATACACTAAGGACAGGATGCCAATCTATCACTGGGCACACTCACTACCACAGCCACAGGCATAAACAATCGCTATATCAATTATAGCAATTTAGAGCCGTCAATACTCAAATTTGATCAGGAATCCATGCTTTTGGACTGTGGGAGGAAACCGGAGAACCCGGAGAAAGCCGATACTGACACGGGGAGAACATGGAAACCACACAGATTGGGATTTGAACCTAGCAGGTTTTAGATTTGTCTGCCTGTAACTTCAGAATTAATATTTCTGGCCTCAGTAGCATTCAATCAGATTCTAAGACTAAATCATCGATTCTAGAGCCTTCTAGAAGGCCCTTGCTATGTCTCTGTGTTCACACCTTCTGATTGGACCAATGGGGATTAGACACAGGATTTAACAGGCTCATATGTAAAGACTTTATTTAACCATTGTTTCAAATTCATTAAAACACAGTTATTGATCGATGGTGTTTACCTGTCGCTCACGTTTCTGTAGTTTCCCGCAAACAAACCCCCAAGGGGTTCAGCCTGAATATCAATAAAGGACAAGTCAGAAAATAATTATAAATAATTATTTAAAATATATCATGGTATTTCTTTTTAAGTAATGCAAGGCCTTTTTAGGTAAAAGTGTGATTTAGGGATGTATGAAGCATCTGGGTTTTGTTCACACTACAGTCACTTACACCTTTGCAGTGAAGGAATTTAAAGGCTACTTCTCCGTTTGCCCTTTTAAACCCCTATATTTTAACAAAGAAAGACCATATGGCAAACATATTCCTTTGCCTCATTGGTTTTTATGACCCTTGTTGAAAGAAAGGATGGGGTCAGGTCAGGTTCAGGGGGGGCTAAATGATACAGTCGGCCTCTAAAGAGCTTTTCCTTCCATTCTAGTGGTCACTTCAATGCGGTTAACCAATCAGATGTCATCAGCCTGTTTTTAAAGCATCGCTGTGACTTACTGCTACTTCACAGATTCACAGGGGTTAATATTATGATTTGTTTTAAATGACAGCAAAGTCATTTTACTAACATTCAATTATGACTTCCTAAAAAAGGTATCTTTTGCCATACCTTGTGTCGTACCAGCAAATTCAGAACTGACATCAAAGACGAAGCGTGAGGTGAAATTTCATCCAGCACCTCCGGAACATTCTGTAGTCCAGCTTTTCCTCCCTCATGTCAGTTCAGGGTTTAAACTTCTCTGTTGCTCTTATTCTTTATGGTGCATTGTAACTCATATAAGGTAAAACCCTGAACTTCGTGTCTGACCCGCATCTGGAAAGCAGCTGGGGTCGCCCAGGTCATTCAGATCATGTCCTGCACCAGCTGCTGCCTCCTAAACCTGACAACTCGCACTGACGAGATAAAATACAAATAGTATCAAAAACAGATTTAGGAACGATGCAAGGTAAAATATGTTACTTGAAGACAATAAAACTTCAAAAAGTCCTTAACTTGTGAAAATTTGGCCAAAAACCTCTATAAGATGTCTTCCATAAAGGTCAATGAAAAACGATGTCCGACATCATTCTTTTAAACTAAACTACTTGAAAAAACTTTGAACTTTTCCAATTGATTTTAAAGCTTGTAAATTAATGTCATCTCACCTTATATGTTTTCCAAAGACCTTCAGGTCGCAAGGCCTGTTTCTTTACCACAAGTCTAAGACTGTCCCTAGGTAGGGCTGCTATGCCAAGCATCCAGTTTTTTTTGACTAGCACTTTTATTAAATGCTTGAAATCAGGGTCCTCCACTACAGCATATGAAGCATATTGCGTCTCACTTCTCACAGCTTCACTGTATTGCAGGATTGTTTTCTTTATATATATATATATATATATATATATATATATAGTTTGAAATATCCTTTCAGCTCTTCACCTAGATCATCATTAAACGGCGAGGCTCTGAAATGCTGCTATTGCAGGAGGCCCTTTCGACAAGGTAAAGTTTACAGTATCTACCCCTTTTAGTTCTGCTGCTCTAGTCAGTTATACCGAAGTCACATGCTGCACTGTTTGTCAACCAAACTCTAGTTATTACATAATTACTGTGCTTCATTAGCTCTAACTGCAATTTTCTTCTGAGGTGTAAAAAGCAGTACAGATACATTGTCCATGTTTGATCTGCGCTGCTACAATGCCACTGTAAATCACAGGAACCCGAAATCCTGCATCATGTGTCAGCAGTGCTCAGCGCTCCTTACCTGCTTTGGTTATTATTCTCAGTTAATTAACTTGTATTGTTCTCGGGTCCATCCCGTTTTTGTTAATTAACTGTTCCTGTTGTCATGTGACTTTTGTTTTATATAATCTATGTTTCCGTTCGTCCCTGTCCTTGATTGTTTTGTGTTACGCGTATCGGTTCCCTGTGTTTGTTACTTCATGTTTTAGCCATTTCAGAAGAAACGCCTTTTTCGTCATCCTGGCTCTTCTCTGCTCGGCTCAAGTGACATTCGTAACAACATAGTTAATTTGACCGTTTTCACTCGCGGCCCAACCTCCGCCTCTAAATTAATTTACACTCAGCATGGCATGCTTAGGGTGTTTACAGCCAAGATGCAAGTTGGTTCAAAAATAAAGCTTGCTTCTTAATTTTAGTTCCGCCTTGTTTTTTGATAGTACAAAGTACAAATTCTGTACTATTGTATTCTCGGTACTAACCCTGTGGCCCATACCGAACGCTTCGTAAAGCATACAGTGTACTGTACTCCACTAGTATAAACATATGCTTATTTGAAAAAAAAATGCTGTATAACCAAATGTTATACAGGAGGGCATGATGGGGCAGATCCTGTGAACAGGATACAGGGTTAGGAGGCAGATCAGTTTTTACTAACCACCGTACTTGTGTGCATGTATATGATGCAATATAATCCTACCCCCGATTGTTCCCTGGTGTCACTCACCCATCTATGACCTTAGCACACTGCCACACCAATTTAAGCATCTTGTTACTTCTCTAAATTGAAATATATAATATATTATATATACACTGGAATGTAAATTCCAAAAGATTCCGAAGTCTCCTGGGGGTGTGTTTTATTTTTAATGAGTTTACATATTTACTGTTCTTTAGTTCAATCACCACATGACATTACTGTGACTAACGCCATGACATCATTTCAGTAAATACAGTACACAAAAATGCACTAAATATACACCCACCACGCAAAATATGGTTTACCTTTTGCATAAATTATATATTTTGTGCTTTTAAAAATGTGACTTTATATGCATTCAAGAAATATAAAGAAGACTTTAATCTAATTACTTCAGCCTCTGGATGACACACATGTGGTTAATGTATGATTTTCTGGCGTGCCTAAAAGTTTTTAGTTGAATGTGTAGGGGTATCTCAATTTCATTCATTCATTCATTATATTTTGCTTAATCCTCTACAAGTGTCATGAGGGGGGGGGGGGCGGTTGGGTTCCCATACCCATCTAGGGTAGAACGTCTCGGTGCTGGTCAAAAACACACAGGACAGGGTGCCAATCCATCGCTGGTTACGCACACACACACTAACTCACACACACAGACTATGGGGCTATTTAGAGCAGCAAATTTACCTTTTTAAGAGCCTATGACTGTATCTGTTCTGTACACAGTAACAAGACAGAGGAGTTGAGGATTTGAGCTGTTGGAAGTATAGAGCTATCACTCTTTCATTAGCATCAAAGGCAAAGCTAGAGGACGAGAGGCTGGAGGACCACCCCCAGCCTGAAGATCAGTGGTTTGGGGGTTGGGCTATCAATCTGAAGTTTGTGGGTTCAAATCCAAGGTCCACTAAAATTTCCAATATTTGTCCTTGAGCAAGGCCCTTAACCTTCATTGTTCTGGGGGGGCTGTATCAACCCATTAGAATGAGATATTTGTAAGTCGGTTTGAATAAATGCGTCTGCTAAAATAACTAAAGAGTTTTTAGAGTTAGTGCCTAAACCTGCAACCTCCCCTTTGCTCCAGGAATTCTGTATGTAAGTTGCTTCAGAAAGAAGCGTCTGCTAAATGACCAAATCTAATGTAATAATGCCATTGTTGATGAGGCACGGCTGAAATTTAAAATAGGATAAATCCATGTGATGTGGATGATCCCAGACCAGATCTAAGGCAAGATAAAAGTCAGATTTTTTCTAACATCCAAAAAACATGCTGTGTAGGTGGATTGGCTACTCTTAAAATCGCCACAGGTATCATGTGATGGATCACAGAAACTTCCTCTTAATAAGGTAGGAGACAGAGGGAGCCAGGTGCCATTAGAGACATTGAGGCTTTCACTAAGTCTGAGAGCCTGAAGGCCTGAATACACACACAGGCCGAGCCTGATCACCACAGGAACTAAACCATGCCATGGCACCAGAGGGAAATTATTAGATCTAGAACAGGGATGGGGGTGTTGGGGGGAGAGTGGCGATAATCAAGAGTATAATGTTGAGCCAGAGGGAGGTGAAAGAGGAGGATGTTGGAGATGAAGGAGCAGTAATTGATAACAGAGCCCTGTGGTCTCAGGTGCAGCTCAGCTAATTTCAGTTAGAGAGGAGGGTGATCAACCACGGATCTCATTCCTGAGGGTGGATCCTCCAGAAGGTCTGGTAATTTCAGTGGTAAATGTATTATAATGACAGTGGTTAATAGAGATGGTGTTAGTAATCAAATTAAGTCATACATCAAAGTCAACATTTGTCAACAAGACACAAACATTTTCCACTTTGTGAGTAGACACAGTCACATTTCAGTTGTGTTAAACTTAGATTGCAATCATCTTATAAATCAGCACCATCCAGCTAAAAAGTACCTAGAAAATGTGATTTAAATTAAAATGCTGTTAGCAGCAACACATTACCTGGAATTCTTTTAAATCTATACATTAACATCTTGGTAGGGTTGCCATTAGAAAAACTGTTTGTTCTGTATTGATCAACACTACAGAGAGGTTCCTGGACAGAACAATGAGTTTTACTGTATAGAACAAAGCATTCTAATTGCAAGTGATATGCTAATAAATTTATTAGAACGGGACATGGTGACTTAGTTTGGGGCTATCAAAGTGTGGCAGTGGAGTGGGCGAAAAGACGAAGGAGGGAGGCAAAACTAGTTGAAGTAGTTGAAGGTAACTGATGCACCTTTCTGTACAGGTGATTGAGAAGAAGCAAGATGTGAAGCATAGAAAGAATTAGCATTGGATCCAGGAAAGGCACATTGCAGGAGTTCCACCAGTCAGTGTTTTGTGTTATGCAATCTGTCAAATCCCAGTGCTGTGTCTAAAAAGTCCTGTACTTAAGAATAAGAATCTTGAGATGCGTCTTGCAGGCTCATTCTCCACTAGGGATGCATGGTTTTAGCCCACACCTCTTAGCTGTCTTATTAAAGATGAAGCTTGTTATGTGCTAGTCTGGCACTGCTGTGATGCTGGTTATGTTCTCTGTCTGTGTGGGTATGCATGTGTTTTTGCAGTTTGATGGCCCTTATGAGCTTCATGGGCAAAAACCTGGGCTATATAGGCCAGGGTTTGCCAAATAGTGCACACAATCTGGATTGGTCTTGGACAGCTTGCCAAAAATCAATACAGCTAAACCACCGGATTAAGTGTTCACCCATTTTCTCAGTCAAAATTCTGTCTGTTTTCGCCGGTTGCTTCTGAGTGCTTCTGAGCGTGATCACATGACTTGGACGTCTTATTGTACCTCTATCAAGTTTTTCTAGAGAAGTGAAAGTGAAGTTAACGCTTGGCGTTCAGCTCCATTAAGGGACAGTAAAAAGCTTCCAGAGCAGCAGCCCATCAAAGAAAAAGAGCAGAAACAAAATCAAATTAAAGATCATTTAAATTGGCCGCATGTACGGAAAGTCGCAAACCACCAAGTTCCATTATGGTGAATTAGTTAATTTGGATCAAAATTAGATGGAGAGAAATGTGAATGCCATTCAAATGAAATGTTAAATGTTTTATTGACATTGTTCTTTAACTTGCCTAAGAACACATCAACAGGCCAAAAGAAAAATGGAGATATATTTTATTGACTGATAGAAGTTTTTTTTTTTTTTGCATCCAAACGCCACAGATAATCCATCAGATGACCCTCAAACTCTGGATTCAAGCCACAGTACACTCTCAAGACAGAACCGCATTGTGGTGCAAACATCATGATATGGGCATGTTTCTCTTACTATAGAGTTGGGCCTATTTACCGCATACCAGGGATCATGGACCATTTTGCATATATCAGAATACTGAAAGAGGTAATGTTGCTTCATGCTAAAGACCGAAAACACACCAGTAAACAAGTACAATCTTGGTTTCAGTCCAACAAAACTGAGAGTTTAGTGTGGCCAGTCCAATCCCAGGACCTTCATCCTTATAGGGTTACATTCAAAAAGTAGTTTCTGGTGCGAAACCAAGAAATGCAAATAAATTGTGGGATGTAAAACAAATATCCTGGGCTAGAATATCAGCTGACAGCAAAGAACAGAGAAATGTTTGATCTCAAACAATGCACTGAAGATACTGTTATATACATTCGAACCTATGCCAACCTGGGTTCAACAGGTAAGGGTGAGGCGCCTGATACATTTATACCATGTAGCTGTCTGTGTGTATAGATACATCAGGTTAGAAGGTGGGTGCCACATTTGTATTTAAGTTTGTTAGTGTAAGTAATTAAGCTTTTCTTGTTCTTATGACGTATACTCAGATTAATGATTTGTTTTATTGCGTTTTTTCATTGGCACGGCTTTTGATGCCTGTAAATATCTAAGCCATGCGTTTGTACCTGAGCTTGGTTGGATGTGTTTTAAACACTAATTCTAAGTTCAAGTAATTTATTTATATAGTGCTTTTTGCAACAGTCATTTGTCACAGAACAGCTTTACAGAGTTCAAAGCCTAAACCCCCAAAGAGCAAGCCTAAGCGACAGTGGCAAGAAAAATCTCCCTGTTATGATGTTACTTTTTAGGAAGAAACCTTGGGAGGACCAAGGCTCAGTGGGGGAACCATCCTCCTTGAGCAGACGGGCAGCATTAGGGGACGTAGCCTATTTTAAGGGATAAACTTATTATATTAAATAAAGGCTCTGTAATGTGTGGAGGAGGTCTTTAAGCATAGTCTAACAGACAGGATGTTGTCTTGAATGATTTGAGCTCGTTTTTAGATTATGGGGCTAAAGGTATTGATCTCTTGTATCACATTATAGTCATTAACATTTTTTTTTTTCAGTAAATGGTAAGTGTTGGTCACTGATTACATTACACGATGCATCACATGATTTAAGCCTTATGTTTTCAATTTAATTCATAAAGAAATTCATTTCAGAAAGTCATTGATGCTGAACTGTGAGTGAACCTGTGAATGCAATTCAGCAGCACGCTGAGTTAGTTTGGCAATGGTATTAAAGTTGAATCTCTGGTTGTTTTTGTTGTTCTCTATTAGTTCAGAATAAAATTTAGTCTTAGCTGCATTAAGTGCGTGTTTATACTCAGTCATACTGTCCTTCCATGCAATCCTAAATACTTCTAATTTAATTTGTCTCCATTTACGCTTTATAGTTCTAGTGGTTTGCTTTAGGGAGCGTGTTTGATCATTGTACCATGGAATGAGTCTTTTATCTTTAATTGTTTTTAGTTTAAGTGGAGCTATGCTGTTCTGGTCTGGTCTCTTTGCTTCTCTCATGATCCCTTTATGGGTTGACAACAATTTTAAAAATGAATCATACTGGGTTGTAACAAAGCTAAAGATGGAATGGGCAGGGCAAGCAAATGGTGCCAGTGGACACAATGAAGCTGAAGATGCCAGGATAATGTTATTTAATCCGGCAAAAGACGGCAAGTTCTTACTTGCAATAACAAAGAAAATCTTAAAAAATTGTTTAGTTTACCTGCTTAACAAATAAATATTTTAAACTAAAATTAAAAAGGGAATGACTAGTCTCATTGAACCACGGATCCCCCTTTGACAAGGTAACAAGAACTTTTTGCCCGAGGCTAGATCTGATACACCACACACTCCAGCTGGCTGCCAAGTACTACTGACAAAAGCCAGCTGATGAATACTACATCCTCTTTGATGAGGCTTGGGGAATTTGCTGGCCTCTGATCAGCTATTTAAAAAAAGCCCAAGGGCCTAACGATGCGGGGTCCAATGATCCCCCGTCTCTTCTTCACACACCTCTTTATATGCTAATGTATTGCTCATGAAGTTTTCCCCGCTATCTGATTTGGAATAGCTCTCCAGATCAATTGGAATGGGAGCATCACTTTTGTTCAGATAAGTCCCAGTGATGAGGCAGAGAGAGAGAGAGAGAGAGAGAGAAAACGCAGGTGGATTTTAGGTCATTTGAATTGTCATGGTCTTTTAGTTAAGTCCTACTGACCAGCTGGTCTTTGAGTGTCATGACCCCAACATAATGGCCTTAAAGAAATTAGTTTACCATTTAATTACAGTCACTTTCACTGCATTAACTATCTAAAAGAATTGACATGATCTGCTGTGTTCACTTTGTTCTGCACAAGCGGTTTACAGTTCTAGAAATTTAATAGTTAATTTTAGATATTTTTTGTATTATTTAAGGCTTTATATTATAAGGTCATGAATACATTTGATGTAATTAATTAATGGGTCTTGCTTTATTTTAATTTATATCCATATAATATATAGTAATATATTTAGGCATTCATTCATTATCTTCTGCTTTATCGTCTACTAGGGTCGCGGTGGGGTTCCCCATGCCCATCCAGGGTAAAATGTCCAAGGAACATTCAAGGTAGATAGCGATAGCTAGGTGCCTTGTCTTGGGCCCAAAACAGTCTCTCCCAGATGGGCATGGGGAACCCGCCGCTTCCAACATTGAGGTAATGAGTGAATGAGTGAATGAATGAATGAATAAATGAATGAATGAAAATTGAAGCATGGTGCAAAGCAGTTGCAGTGTTGCAGTTTCAGATGCACACTGCAAAAATAATAATCTTAACAAGTCAGAATATCTAAAATAAGTGTAACAAGTTTTGTTTCTGACCTAAATACATTTGTTAGTAAGATAAATAATATAGTTTTTATTTGAAGAAATCTTAACAAAATAATTGACTATATTGGCAAAATAAATTGATCCATGTACATGTTTTCTTAATGTGTGTTTAGTTTTTATTTAATTTTTTACATTTTTTTTTTTTTTTTGTAGTGGATTTGTGCTTTATTGCAGGCTAATGATAAAAAAAAATATATATAAAAGAAAAATTTCTTTTAAAAAAACACACTTTTATTAAAAGGACCAAAAAGTA
>JAOUQT010066823.1:0-10376 GCA_025769995.1 Xyliphius kryptos
CTCTAGCCACATCCAGGCCTGATTATTGCCACACCTGTTCTCAATCAAGACATCACTTAAATAGGACCTGCCTGACAGTGAAGTCCACCAAAAGACCCTTAAAAGCTACCCATCATGCCGAGATCCAAAGAAATTCAGGAACAATTGAGAAAGGAAGTAATTGAGATCCATCAGTCTGAAAAGGATTATAAAGTCCTGTGAACCAGTGAACCACAGTGAGAACCATTATCCACAAATGGCAAAGACATGGAACAGTGGTGAACCTTTCGAGGAGTTGACGGCCGCCCAAAATTACCAGAGTGCAGCGACGACTCTTCCAAGAGGTCACAAAAGACTCCACAACAACATCCAAAGAACTGTAGACCTCACTTGCCTCAAATAAGGATAGAGTTCGGGCGAAAATTACCTGCATGGCAGAGTTCCAAGAAGAAAACCACTGCTGAGCAAAAACAACATTAAAGCTTGTCTCAATTTTTCCAAAACACATCTTGATCCCCAAGACTTTTGGGAAAACATTCTGTGGACCGATGAGACAAAAGTCTCAAATCTTTGGAAAGTTTGTGTGTATATTAAAAACACTGCATCTATCCCACTTATTAGTTGAGGTCATAACACATGGTTACATACAGAACCCCTGGAGCAATGAGGGTTAAGGGTCTTGCTCACATTGGTAACTTCAGTGGACCTGGGATTTGAACCAAATCCCTTAGATTACCTGCCCAACATCCTTGGGTTGAACAAATTAGGGTTCTGCAGCAGGACACTGATCCAAAACACACCAGTAAGTCCAGCACCTCCAAATAGCTGAAGAAAAACAAAATGAAGACTTTGGAGTCCTGACCTGAATCCTATTGAGATTCTGCGCTATGACCTTCAAAAGGCCGCTCATGCTCGAAAACCCTCTAATGTAACAGAATTACAAATCTGCAAAGATGAGTGGGCCAAACTTCCTTCAGAACTCTGTAAAAGACTCACTGCAAGTTATCGCAACCGCTCGGTTGCAGTTGTTGCTCTTAAGGGTGGTTTAGGTTTAGGGGGCAATAACTTTTTTACAGAAGGCCATGAAGGTTTGGATTTATTTTCTCCCTTAATTATAAACACCATCATTTACAAATTGCATTTTGTGTTTACTTGTGTTGTCTTTGACTTCTGTTTAAATTAGTTTGATGTTCCGAAACACTTAAGTGTGACAAACATGCAAAACAACAGGAAATGAGGAAGGGGGCAAACATTTTTTCACACCGCTGTACCTCACAGTTAAAGAACACAAAGGAAATAGATGAGGTAAAAAAAATCTAAACATAGTATCAGCATATAGCCAAAGAAACACTTCCCAAACATTTTTAACATTGCTTAATATTTTTTTCTTCATGTAGTCACAAGCTAGAAGTTATTTCTTGCAATTTATGCATCACTCATGGTTACTGTATCCAGGAATAGTATGTGGGTTAATAACAGATGTGTAGTGGTGTTTTCATGTTTAAAAGCCATGTTATCTTCCACTTAATACTTTATAAGGATCGCAGAGAACGTCTCGGTCACTGGGCAAATTCACACAGGACAGGGCGCCAATCTATCGCTGACCACACACACACACACACACACACACACACACACACACACACACACACAACAACAACTATAGGGGTATTTAGAACAGACAATATACCTTGAATCCATGGTACTGTGGGAGGAAACCAGAAAACGCAAAGGAAACCCACGCAGACATGGGGAGAACATGGAAACTCCATCCAGATTGGGATTCGAAACGAGAATCCCCAGTGCTGAGAGGCCAACGTGCTACCCACTAAGCCACGTTGCCCCACCCCCCCGCTTCTTAATATTTCTTATGTAATAGTTATAAATATGAAATTGGAGAACGCTTCTTAACGGTTCTAAACTCTATTTTTATAGCCCTTTATTAATTATGCATGACTCTAGTATTCAATTACACCAATGTTTAATACAAAAGCTGTAAAATGGCGTTACATGAGGCATTTCCTTCACGCGCTCATTAGCCACGCTTCTGTCAGGTGAAAATCCAAATCTCAGTTCATTGAGAATCTGCCTTACAAGGGAACCACTTCTACATAAAAAGCCTAAGCAATAAGTAGAACGTGTATAAATGAAAAGGCAGTAGATAAAATCCAGCCCTCATTTTCCTGCAGTGCTGGAACACGTTCGGTAAATACACAACCAAACACTTTACCCGTCATTTAATAGTCAGGACCCGCATTATATGCAGAATGGATCGTAATCTAGAACTGCAGTAACACCAAGGCTTGGGTTGGGTGTCTGTGTGCATTGTACTGGTACAAGTACATAACCTGAAACTGGACTAATTTCACTGCAGGACTAAACACAAACCACCAACCAAAAATATTCAGCCAACATCCTGTACGCAACATCCTGTGACCAGGGACGAGGGACTAGAGGATGACAAAGAAATTATAATAAAACAAAAGCGTTGTTGCCAATCAATAAGGTAGATGTGTTTGGAAAGAGAGTAAGTTGTGTACATGTAGTAGTATATGCTGTGTCAATATGAACAGTCAGTTGTATATGTTGTGTACATGATATAAAGTGTACAGTAATGAGTATTTGTGGTATACATTATATATGGTGTACAGGCAGTCGTATATGTTCTGTGGATTATATACAGTTTACAGTCAGCAGTATATGTTGTGTACATTATATAAAGTGTACAATAAGTAGAATTTGTGGTATATACATTAGATACAGTGTACAGGCAGTAGTATATGTTGTGTACATTATAGACATATACAGTCAGTAGTATACGTTGTGTACATTATATAAAGTGTACAGTAATGAGTATTTGTGGTATACATTATATACGGTGTACAGTTAGTTGTATATGTTCTGTGAATTGTATACAGTTTACAGTCAGCAGTATATGTTGTGTACAATATTGACAGTATACAGTCAGTAGTATATGTGTACAACATATCAGTAGTACATGATGTAAACATTATAGACTATATCAGCAGTATTACATGTGTACATTATATACGCTGTACAGGCAAACGTATATGTTGTGTACAATATACAGTCAGTACTATAAGTTGTAAACGTTATAGACTGTGTATTAGCGGTATTACATGTTGTGTACATTATATACAGTGTATTGTAAGGAGTATTTGTGGTATACATTATATATGGTGTACAGGCAGTAGTATATGTTGTGTACAATATTGACAGTACACAGTCAGTAGCATATGTTGTGTACATTATATACAGTGTAACGTCAGCAGTAAATGTGTACATTATATAAAGTGTACAATAAGGAGAATCTGTAGTAAACATTATATACAGTGTACAATCAGCAGTATATGTTCTGTACATTATATAAAGTGTACAGTAAAGAGTATTTGTGGTATACATTATATACGGTATACAGTCAGCAGTATATGTGGTGTACTTTATATAAAGTGTCCAATAAGGAGAATTTGTGGAAAACATTGTATACGGTGTACAGGCAGTTGAATACAGTATACAATATCGACAGTAAACAGTCAGCAGTATATGTGTACAATATATACAGTCAGAAGTATATGTTGTAAACATTATAGACAGTGTATTAGCAGTATTATATGTTGGGTACATTATATACAGTGTACAGTAAGGTTATGTAAATTTTGAATATTACATACAGTAAGTATATATTATAGCATATTGTATATAAGCAGAATTTATTGTACACATGATATAAAAATAATAAAGTGTAATATACTACTTACTGTACACTGTATTATTATTAAGGTGTAGTAAAGTCTATAATGTTAATAGAGAAATGTGGATATGTAAACAGTAATATATAATGTAAGCGGTTATTCCCAGTACCGTGCCTTTTGTAGTTTTTGTCAGTGCTGAACGAAAGCTACTACGATCCCCAGGTATGATAAGTCATTTAGGTTTACACAAGCAAAAAAAAAAGGCGGGGGGGGGGGGGTCCAGATTTGGTCAGTTGAGTTGTACACAGCAGTGGAGTGCATTGAGCCCTAACACACCAGAACTGCTTGTTCTCTCCTTCAGCACAAAAGGAATTGATGTGTTTCCCTAAATCACCTGATCGACTCCTCCATCTCCCTCCAGCAAACTCCCATCTGAAGCTCAACCTTTCATCTGCTACTCATGTCTGAAGTCTTTAAAAGAAGCCATTTACAGCAAGAGCAATAGTTTGATGACCGCAGGCAAATTCCATGCAAGCTCAACCGTGTGGTAGCTATCATTAGAAAACAAAGAGTGTGTGTGTGTGTGTGTGTGTGTGTCTTGTCTTTGGCTATGGCTACAACACAATCACACAGACAGATGGGTACTTCCATAATATGCCAGCCATTTGAAATCCAACAAATCCACATGCAAATATTATTCAAATGAATTCCGTGTGATCTGACCACAGCAACAGACCCTGTAGTGCTGTCAGAGTAGATTTGTGTATATGTGTGTAAAACCTGGACTGATCATAATTAGATGAAACCACGTCGCCGTGTGGAAAGAGAAACGAAACTATACCATACAATATGAACAGTAGATTTGACAAACAGGCTACACATAAGGAACTTTATAGTCTTTAGGTAATATAGTGAGCTGATTGGATTAAAAAAATGGGCACAGAGCATTAGACAGATGCTGATTATCAATTGTAAGGATTTATGTGTAAATAGCTAAATAAAAAGTGACCACGTCGTGCAACAAGTACAGACTAATTAAAAAAAAAAAGTATATAAAAGAAAAACATACAAGGGCCACACCCACCTCGGGGTTCCTCTGCCTGTTTGGCCAGTTTGCGAAGAGCAGCAGCAAATCCGGAATGAGCAGACTGGGACGCCGTGTTCCCATTGGCCAGCGCCGTGCCACTGATGGGAGAAGGGGTGAGGGGACTGACGGTCGCTGTGTTGCGTGTTGCCGTGGAGATCATTCCTAACGATGCCGACTTTGGCTCATGGCTCATGCCTGAATGGCGAAGACGGGGGGGGTGGTGGGGTGGGGTAGAGCAAGACAGAAAGAGAGAACAAGAGATTTAAATGTGATCATTTCCCTTTAAATTTGCATTCCAGTCGCTGTAAGCAAAAGAAGACCCACTAATCCTGAAATTTAAATGCATGTGTACATAT
Source organism: Xyliphius kryptos (assembly GCA_025769995.1). Lineage (NCBI taxonomy): Eukaryota > Metazoa > Chordata > Actinopteri > Siluriformes > Aspredinidae > Xyliphius > Xyliphius kryptos. The sequence continues at coordinate 5,136 of JAOUQT010066823.1, forward strand.
GTGCCAAAGACAGGCGATCCCATCTCACGGAGTCATGACCTCTTTGTGTTTTCATTTCCATATGAACTACATAAACCTGCATCGAACCGTTTGAATTGCTTTTTATTTAATATATTATTGTGAAATGCACCCGTAAATTCCTTGCAAACCATATATACTGTATATATTTATATTTTTATTTACATCGTATCCCTGTACTACAGACACAACACGGCAGAGACCAATTAACTGGAAGCCAGAATCCTGTTGTTAAATATAAAAACAATCTAATTATGTTATTGTAGTCCAGCTACACAACTGGATAGCAGTTTGGAGTCAAAACCAGATATAACGACTTTAAGGCTTCTGCTTTTTTGAACACGTACACAATAAATACATCTTAAACGAAATGTGAACTCAACATCACAGCTGACCAGTTTTAAAATAATTCAACCATCATTTAAGAGACTTCATTAAAAGGTGAATCTTCCTAAAATAGGGTTATTATACTAATATAAAAAATTAGAAACCAATCCCTGCACACAACAGCAGTTTAAAACATACAAATACATTAAGGGGCAGTCCATGCATTATTAATGAAAATGGTATTTTTTATAAAAACAACATATTTTACGGCAGCACTTTGCCTTGTTGCTGTTTTACATTGAGTTGACCAGATCTGCTTGTTTCATTAACATTCTTGGATTTAATACCATTAAATCTATCATTTCATTAACAGAAGGCCAGATGCTTTTGGTCAGATGATTTTGGATAAGATCTTTCCACAAAGCTCTGAAAAATGAAGACTGGAAGTGTGGATAAGTAGCCAGTTAGTGGTCATGCAACTTTAGAAGGGTAACATCATAATCCTTGTGACTTGTTGCGTATGCTCCTCGCAATCTAATCACATTCAACTGACAAAATGTTCCTCCAAAACAAAACCGAGAACTAGGCCCTGCTTTGCACAGGCTCGTAATGACATTTCTTGCAAATGGTGTAAACGTTAATTTATGCATAACTGGTCATTTTCTCCGTTTTTGTTTGTTACCCCTGCGCACAATAGCGTTAACCACTCTTGGCCACCAATCACTGGTGTTGCTGCTTCTCATGAGACATCCTGAGCTGCTTATTAAAGGTTGTATGGTGCTAAAGAGTATGTAAGTCAAATGTCATGGTAATCCAAGCAACAGTGTGGTTTTATATAGGGAACACGCACACACACCACACACCACTCTCACACACAAACACACTTATTTATAAAGACATGAGAATTAACCGAGTACATTATTTGCAAGGCCAAACATACAAACCAAAAAGTGTATTTTTTGTGTAATCAACTATATGTACTGCCACACAAGCAAATCGACCAATCAGATCGCCCTAATGATCATGTTCTTCGTGGCACATGCTTTAGCTTTGTTATGGCCAGATGTGTACAGTAACTTTGTTGTTATCAGCATATGATTATACAACACTACTTTATATTAAAAAAAAATGTATGCAATATGAATATTTATAAGCAGTCTAGACACTAAAATGCCTGGGTCTGGACCTCCTGTCAATACAATAAAACATTCTTTAAAAGAATTTATACCACATTTTAATGTAAATCCTTATGAACAATTGTTTTTTTCATTATGCTATTACTCCACATATGCCACATTATGTTTCCCTTCATGTGTTAAAATTCAGCGTTAAGTTATTTTCACTTAGAAAAATCAATAAAACATGGAATTAACACTGTATATTTTTCCAGCACAGTGCAAACATGAAACACAGTGAGGGAAATCAGCCAACTGATATAAATTGGGTATAAATGTAGAGTGGGGGGGGATATATATAGATTATATATATATATAATTTTTTTTTTTCTTATACATTTTGCTGACAATAGACTTAATGACTTCATTAAAGAACACACATTTCACATCAGGTCATGAGATGCCACTATTAATTCTTATTCTCTAAATGGTAATCCTTTTTTTTATTTCATTAAATAACATGTATTACCATAGAATTATATATTAAACAGATACGTGTGTCCATAGAAACCAATCAAACTGGCTTATTACCTTCCTGAAAACAGTTGTAAATAATTGTTCATAAAACAGGTAGTTCTGGTCCTAAATTCTGATTGGCTTAGCTGTCATTCTGAGCTGCTGTAAAGTTCACACTACTTTAACTGCCTCATAAATATATGTGTTTAAAAACGGTGTGCTTTGTGAATTTGGAATGTTGGTAAATCTAATCGTTCCAGCAGAGGGGTGTGGTTGCGCAGTCATTAGGGTGTTGGGTTATCAATCTGACGGTTGAGTTCAAATCCCAGGTTTATTGAAGTTACCAATGTGGGTCCTTGAGCAAGACCCTTAACCCTTATTTTCTGAGGCTACTCTATGGCCAAATCAGTGTTCTGACCTCATTTGGATATAAGAGGTATAACTGTCCTGGTACTTCAATGACAACATTATAATAAAAACCTACCTACATCTACAGTATAAAAGAGTCCCCTGCCCTTCCTTTTCCCTGTGGAACCATGGATTACGCCTAACAGAGCCCCACTTTTTCCATTGGTTTCCCAACATGGTGGCTGCTTTAAATGTATTTCATGGAAACAAAAATTCCTTCAATGTTATTTAAACTCCTGCATCAGGTAACTTTCTATCAGTTGTAGATTTCTGTAAAAATGTAATTGATGAATCTGTCGCTCTCTAACTCTTCAACATGTAACCTTTGTTGGCGTTTTATCCGTTGTTTTGATTCATGGAAGCACAATACATTCTTCTCAACAATACGCTGACCACATAATTATTTGGGGCAGCGAGGCAGAAATAGGACTGGCGATGTTATACTGGGGAAGGGTTTTACTATAATGGCGGTCATCTACTATTTATGAAATGAAAACCCTGTCCGTTTATTAATAAAGTTCCTAAAACAGGATGAATCCAGAATCTTAGGATATTATTATAACAGCTTGCATGTGGCACTGAACAGGTAAACTCACCTGGTCTGTATGTAGCCTAGCAACCATGCAAACTGTTAATGGGCTACACGGAGTTGAGTAAGAAAAGTTTATGCAAATATGGTTTTAAGCAAATATTTACATTGCCCTTGTCATTTAGAAATGTATCAAGTCTTTTAGAGTTACGTGTTAAAGTGAGATGTTATCACTGGTAAAAATGTCATACGGTCTCCTGTGTGTCTGCCCAGTTAAGCACAACCTCTCATGGCTTATCACTTCAGTACACCGTAAACAAATACTTATCCGTTGTTCCTATATACTGTGGTCACATACAAACAATTGATAACTGTAGAATTAGTTGCAGACATTTCAGCAGGTGCACGCTCACACATTTCGCACACAGCAAGCGATTACAAATGCATCTGTTTTAGAAGGGTGGCTTCGGTTTAGAGCGAGGTGCAAATGCAGTCAGTAAACCTGGTCAGAATCTGGCCAAAACCAACTGTCTCATCATGGTTCCTTTAAACGCTTCTCGTGATTTTGCAGCTGGCCCGTACTGACCTAATCAACCGTAGATCCCAAAACTCATTGTCTTGTTTTTCACCCATGAATGTTTGTATTTTTCCCATTTAGCACCAGCCATGTAATCACATCAACAACACACCCACTCGCTTGCTGTGAATATTCCAGCTCTTGCACATGAGCACAATCGGAATGTTAATGACTTCAAAGTAAGAAGCTGGCACTATAAAGTTCTGCTACAGCCGATTTGGACGATTGTGTTCACACATTCAGCTCCACCTGCGAATGACTCTAAACATTCTCGCCGGTCGTACGAGTGTAAACGGAGCTGAAGTTACTTTAAAGCACTTGGTCACGGCTGTTGTTTCAGGTCATAATGTATTGACAAATCAAAGTGGAATCTTTTGAAATCCTTTTTTGATGTAATTTAAATAACAATAAACACAATACTATATACAAGAGACCTCAGTTTACCATAGTTTTGACACTTTTTGGGGCTTTAGCCAAGTTTTACTTCTCAACTCATTCAAAAATTTGCAAACATTCTAAAATACACCAAAAATACACTACTTCTTTAGCATTGCTGTGAAAGTAATAGTAGGGTGTGATGTAAGTTCAGTAATAAAGGACATAAACAGAGCTCATCACATACCGAATAAATTACCAAATTCTCCGAATTGACAAACTAAATGGGGAAATATAAAAGAAGAATAGTATTTTACCAAATGATCCATTTCAACGTCTTCCTCGTGTAAAAACTTAGCACAGCCATCTGGTTTCTGTATTCTATTATTCAAAGGAGGCAACGTACCCAGTAATCCTTACTTGATCTTGATCTGTCTGTGCACTCTTCCATCCCAAGAGTGCTTTGTGTTCTGCACGTATCTAATAAAGAAGTACAGCAACTCACTTCATCTGTCTCTCTCTTTCAGTACTTCCTTTATTTCCCCTGGTTTCTCATTCATATTCAAAGCCACACCCTCGACTCTCACACCTGCTTCCTCAGAAACATCGGCAGCGGTTCAGTGACACGGTCAGGCCGATGAGCTGGTTCAACGTCTTTTTCTCACCTCACTTACTGAGTCCAACAGTCTTCATCTTCCCGTGAGAGATTCCAAGTAAATATCCAGAAATGAGTACCATATTGGGCCGATTTAGTCATTAATGGGTCAAATTGTGTAGTTACTTGGTGTTGGGCCATTGATCTAAAGATCTGCGGGATGAAATCTCCACTGAAGTCTACTGAAGTTACCAATGTGGGTTTTTGAGCAATGCCCCCAAACCAAGTACTATGGCTGAAGTGCCCTTGAGCAAGGCATCTAACCGATGGCTTCCCAAGGCTGCCCATCGCTCTGGGCACCAATGTGTGTATTTGTGTGTGTTTCACTGCACGGATGGGTTAAATGTGGAGGACAATTACCTCTGTGGGTAAGCACAGCAGGCAAAACAGATCACTTTTTTCACTTTATTCCTTAAATCTTAATACTCTGGGGTTATGCATCATGGCCAACCCTGGGTTCTGAACGTCACATTTGGGTTCTTCTTTATCGCTTTGAATAAAAGCATCTGCTAAATGAGCTCGTGTGATGTAAATGATGAGAATTGGGATTAATATTGATTGATATTCATCCTGCAGACATTTATTGAGGTTAAAGTCTGTGTGTAGGCCATGTGGGTCATTATATTAACCTGACAATTAATGTACATTATAGACTGGACCAAGAAAAGGCCAAACTATGGCCTCTATTTTGAAGCATGTTACATTAATTGGTTAAATATAA
>JAOUQT010066830.1:0-10375 GCA_025769995.1 Xyliphius kryptos
ACTGCACGGATGGGTTAAATGTGGAGGACAAATTCCTCTGTGTGTAAGCACAGTAGGCAAAATAAATCACTTTATCTTTATCTTTAAACGGTACAAGAAGTCACCTCACATTACGTCATCTGATATTACTCATTCCTTCAGCTGTGTGTTCATTAATTCTGTTACTGCTATGTATTATTGTTAATGTAAGTAAATATAAAATGTCCACAACGAGCCATAATCTTTTAATCCCATGCTGTACAACACAAACATTTTTCTTTTATCCATTTTACATAAAACACTTTATTTATGATGCAACTTTTGAAGTAAATATAATTCCAAATGTCTAAAACCCATCTCTATATGTCAGGTGTTCTCTTACCGTTGCTATGCTGATGACACTCCGCTTTATTTGGCTTTTTTCCCCTGACGACCCCTCCATCACGAATCGGATGTAACATATATGTATCTCAAGTTACATCTGGCAAAAAATTACTTATAAATCCAGCTAAACCCTCAATTCATCATTCTCCAATCTCTACAGTTTGGGTTCAAAACTCAGCAGCCTGGCTTGTATTCAACCATCCAAAGCGATCTTATTTCACTTCACTACTTCTCTCTTTTCATTGGCTTCCTGAAGTTGACTGTATTCAGTACAAGGCACTGTCTCTGGCCTACAGAGCAGCATTTAGCTAATATTCTGCTCTTAAATGGAATCAGATGAATGAGAACATTAGAAGAGCTCTGACTTTAGAGGTTTTTAAATCTAGATTTAAAACTTTCCTTTTTGAGCAGGCTTACAGTTCAGTTTAATTTACTCTGCACCAACAATCTGCTATTGTTTATATTTTAATTATATATATTTTTTACTCTTTTTATGTACTTTTCTTTCATTGCATTACTGTCTTTATTATTATTATTTTCCTTTCTCTTAATGCACTATTTTAATGGCTTTTACCATTTGTTATTGCTCTGTAAAGCACTTTGAATTGCTTCTGTATGAAAGGTGTTCTATAAATAAACTTGCCTTGCCTTATAGGACAGTCTCTGGATCTGTCCCCTCTTACCTTCAGTCCATCTTTACTAAATAAACTGCGACTCATTCACTGCGCTCTATTGATGTCGCCTGGAGATTCCAACTCACAATGGTGCTAATTCTCCCTCCATTTCAGTCACCACTGCTAAATGGTGGAACGACCATCCCAACAATATTCGTAAGGCTGAGTCACTCAGCATTTTCAAGAAACTTCTTAAAACACACCTCTTCCACAAACACTTGCTATTAAAATAAAAAAGAGCCAGATCGAGTAATGCACAGGGTTAATGGTACTTCAGTATAACTTTTTTTTTTACCCCTAAACTACTGACTTGTGTTGTTTTCTCATTTGTAAGTCGCTTTTTGGATGCTAAATGACTAAATGTAAATGTAGGTGTTTTAACAGAACAATCTCCGGTCATTTAAAAATAAGTCATCACAAGAAAACAAGAGTTGTTATTTCGAGATACGACTTAAAAAAATAACAACACATCCTCTCTGGACTTCCGTACCTTAAGTGGAATAACCTGTTTTGCTATAAGTTACTAATGTGATGCTTTTAACTTTTATCATCTTCAGAACAGATGTTCACGGAACTAGAAACCAGTATAAAGTGGGCAACTATGTTGTTGATTTGCTCTCCTTTGAGAGTCTTGTGCTTCCTCTTTTCAAAACTGTAAGTAGATGCACATTCCATTACCACCAAAGATCAGTGATCTGCTTTGAGCACTGTGATCTAGCAGATTTCTTTTTACACAGGTCTAAGTTTTTTTTGTTCTGTTCTGTTAGCATCAGACTTATGCGTTCACCAGTTTACATTTAGGCCTGTGGTTGTTGAGCGCAATATTGAGGTATTTAAACCACAGTATAAGATCACTTTGTCACGTTGGTTTCAAACCTAAATTGTATTATTAATCTTTATATGATTTATCTGAGCTCAAAGAAACGAAAGTTTATGAAAGTTTTTTTTCCAACTAATAACGTCTTCTCTAAAAATGTTGTTTTCCTTCTCTACAGGAAAGAGATTCAAGCCAAGGGGTATTTATTATAGATGAAATTGGAAAGATGGAACTTTTCAGTCAGGGATTTATTAGGTCTGTGCAGCAGACTCTGGACAGTTCATCATGCTCCTTCTTTGGCACCATCCCTATATCCAAAGGAAAACCTCTGGGCCTGGTTGAGGAAATTCGAGCTAGAGAAGATGTCAAAGTCTTTATGGTAAGAAAACCCTTATCTTTTTTTATATTTTGTAATTTTGCAGATTTTTTTTTTATAGCAACTCACAAGTCAGAGAATATCACAGGTCATTATGTTAAAGAGGAACCAGCTGAGCTTTATTATCATCAAATCTGTTTATGCCCTCACATACACACCTTTAATTATTATTTTTTAAACAAAGTAATCACAGCAAGTGATTGTGAAGAGATGTGTCTTTAAGTGTTTTTTTAATGCTCATCATAAACAGAACCCAGAAGATTATTCCACTATTAGCAGAGTGGTGAAAAACATGGAAAATATGGAGAGTGCAGTGAACAACCTGCTTTTGTACCTTTCAAAAATCAAATGTAAACGGGAGCAAGTAGTCAGGTTCTTGTAATGAACGCAGGCAACTACTTCTCTAGGGCGGCACGGTGGCTTAGTGGTTAGCAAGTTCACCTCTCAGTGCTGGGAATTCACAGTTCGAATCCCAATCTGAGTGCTTTCCATGTTCTCCTTGTGTCTGCGTGGGTTTTCTTGTGTGTGTGTGTGTGTGTGTGTGTGTGCCCAGCGATAAGTTGGGTGTCTGTTGCCTGTCCTGGGTGTATCTGCCTAGCGCCCGAAACATTCTCCCCTAGGTGGGAATGGGGTACTTCACTGCGACCCTAGTAGAGGATTAAGTGGAAGTTAATGAATGAATGCTAGTCTAGTAGGTAGAGATGAGATGAGTACTGCAGTTACATGAGCTCACTTGAGTTGGTTAAACACCCGATGAAATACAACTTTCTGGAGCAGCTTATGAGGCAAGCAATACATTGCTATAGTGAATCAGAGACTGCTTCCCTACACATATGTATGTATGTGTGTGTGTGTGTGTGTTTCTTTCTCTGTGTGTGTTGAGCCCATTTGTTTTGCTTTGTAATGATCAGGATCCTCCTTGGACACCACCACTGAGCCAGTTTATTTGGAGAGAATATTTGTTCCTTAAAATTGAAAATATTGTCATTGTATAAAAGTGATGGTATACTAAAACTATTATTATTATTATTATTATTAATAATAATAAAATTAATAATAATAGCACTGTTCCCCCAATAATTAAATAAATATATTTTTTGCAGAAAAGTTGATGTGTTAACATGGTGACACTTGCGAAAAAGAAAGAAAAATGTAATTATAAGCAATGATGTCCAATTTTTTTCACAATGCTGTTTTATTAGGTATACAGATATTCTTAGTGCAGGTTTAAATATGGGACATATGGAGCAATACTTTTTTATTAAAGACACATTCTGTCTTTGAGTCGAACAAACTGGTCTTCCAAATAAACAGTGCATACAAAGATGTAGCAAAATGACTTGAGGACAACAATGTATAAAGAATAGAGTGAGAATCGCAAAGCCCTGAACATGAAAAGCAAACAGCAGGTCTTATCCCAGTTCTGTCAGGCTCTTGAGATCTTGTGGAAGGCTAAATAGTACCTTAAACCAAAGCCTGAAATCAAAATGCTAACCAAATACATGTAAACCACAGAAAACAGAATATACTGTAAATTTGATGAATAATTGCTAAAATAAATAATTTTGTCTCTGTATTTTGACACTTTATTGCATTCCAACTGACCTAAACAAGGTTAAACGTCAGGGATTATATTTTAGGAATTGTGAAAAATTGGAGTGAATGTGGCTGTAATATCAACTTTAATTATTCCCGTCATGCATTTGTATCAATTTTCACCCCTTTTCTTTTGTGCAGGTTACAAAGGAAAACAGAAATAGTATTTTTGAAGAAATTTTGTCTGCAGTGAAGTAGTGTCTACGTTGAAAACACAAGGAAACTGGTAGCAGGGTTCTGATACTTCTGTGAAAAGCTCAATGTACATGATGGCTTTATAGGATTTTTATTTGCTGTAGAATAGTTTGTTGTACCCTGTGGCATAAAATTGTTTTAAGTTCATGCAAGGAAAAAAAGACGCCCCTTTACACATTAGCAGCCATTAGATGGCCTGTATTCTACCAATTTGAATGTTAAAACTTCCATTTAGGTTATTTATTTTGCTATAAATACAGATTTAATTCACCGAACCGTTTTCCAGTTTTATCATTCAATAGAAGGTTTCACACCTCATGCAGATTTGCGAAAACACACTTTTACCACATAACATAGTGCCACCTAGTGAGAAACATTATCCGATTGAGTGATTTCTTTAATTTGGACTGTGGTATAAAAAATATCCAATGGGCTAGTTTTATTGATAATTTGTGATAAACTGATGATCTCAAATTATAAAAGCCTCAAGCAATTACTTAGAATATGATAATAAAGTTCAGTTGTATAATTGTGGTAAGCATGACAGCAGCTGATTTGCACATCAAGGCTGTTTATTAATAAACTTATGTTTTAATAGTCAAATTATTATTATTATTATTCTTACCTTAAATCCAACCAGGCAAATCATTCATTGTCTGTTGTGAGTCTCGACTTACAACTATTTATTTAATTTTTACTACTACTACAATATTTTGGTAGCTTCTCACTTGAATGTTTTCAAATTTAGATCAGTTTTATATTTGAATGCATGCATCATCGACACACTGTGTCAAAATTAATCTCAAAAACACATTGCTTAAAAAAATGTTTGTTTCTCCAGTAAACCAAAAACTACTTTTGCAAAAGTAAATGTTTGGGTTGTACGGAGGCCCTTAAAAGACCCTTTATGGTGGTACATGTATATAAAATAAAAAATATTGATCGTGGTCCATTACTGGTTTAAGAAAAACAAACTAGCATTATTTCTCTGGTAGTATATAACACTAAAGCAGTAAAGCATGAGAGGGCATGCATTATTGTGACTAAATCATGGTAAAGAGGTGCAGTAGTTACACCTCTTTCCTTTTTATTCACAAGAATGCAATACCATTGGGTGCCTTATTTTTATTAAAACTGTTACACACTAAATAATAAACAAAATTTGATTCATAAATGTGTTTATTGACAGCACAATCACTTATAAACTGGTCTTTCACAACGTAATCTAGTCTGTTTTTTCAAGTGAAAGGTTTCCGGTTTATCTGACAATCAAAACCAAATTACAGAATGCAGTTTATAGAAAACATCAGGAAAATAATGTATTAGATGTCACACACTGATATGACTGTGATTATTGTCAATAACGTCACGACTGGACATACAGCTCAGCCAATCAGATTTAAAGAACCACAACAATTGGCTTTAGCATTTTTGTGATCCCTTCGGCCAGAACTGGAAATAAATGTTAATTAGGAATTATTGATTAGTCCTGCACATGGAAAAATGTGTCTGTTTGTTTTGTTGTATGAGTATGGATGAGTGAATGCATGAAAAAAAAAAGGATTTTGTCATGGCCATTCAAAAACAATTTTTCGGTCATTTCTTAAAAAATTGACTTGTTTTGTAGCATTGACCCACATTTTCTTGAGCAGCAGCTCATTAACAGCTGTTTAGTGTCATCCTGATGGTGGACTCATGAACATTAACCTTAACCATTGTTCAGAAGTGATCCTGAGGATTCCTGGTGACTATATAGATTATTACACTTCTTCGTTTTGGGGTCAAATTTGTTGGTTGACTACTCTTGAGGAAAGTAATGATAGTCTTAAATTTCCTAAATTCGCAAAAAAGCAGGGTGGGGGGGGGGCATAATGAACAGTTTGACCTAGCTCTGTGTTCTATGGAGTTTGCAGGAGGTCTTCTGAGGTACTTTCACAAATACACTTTGTAAAGATCAAACTTTAATAGGGCACTATTTTTAAGACACTCAGTAACCGCTAACCACTTCACATTTGTATCAATGTGCCCAGTTACTTTTTAAAAATATTGGAAGCAAGAAAAAATATGCCAGTAACTGTCCACTGAAGTGAATAATCTTTGCATCATACTGACACCCTAAGTAGATTAAACGAAGATGCTGAAGCAACGCTTCTGCTAGCACAGAACAAGAAAAAGTGTTCGAGCTCATGAGCAAGGAAATGTGTGATTGTGGTTAAACATTCTTTTAAATCCTACACCATACCAGATATACAGATTGATATAAGCAGTGAGATGATTTCGTATGAGCACTTAGCAAACATCCTGCTGTTTAACAAACATTATAAAATGGGTAGCTCCGATTCTTAAATCTGATTGGCTTCGCCGTTTGTCCAGTCATGACATTATTGACAATAACACACACTTCTGACCGCTTTACATTCATATCAATGCGTGGAGTACATTATTTTCCCGATTTGAAAAAATTGTCTGTGTTCTGTAATTTTGCAACTAGATTTTAGTATTTAAATGCTAGAAAAATGCAAAGCTGTTATTCAGTGATCGGCATTCACTTTAAAACCCAGACTAGATTATATCGCAGATAATCAGTTTATTAACAATTTTGCTTTCAATAAAGGCATTAATGAATTAAACTATGTTTTTTTTTACAATAATAGTAAGTACAAGTATCCCAACTTGGTTGGGATCAGAACACAGGGTTACATACAGCACCCTGGAGCAATGAGGGTTAAGGGTCTTGCTCAAGGACCCACATTGGTAACTTCAGTGGACCTGGGATTTGAACCCCCAACCTTCTGATTGATAGTCCAACACCCTAACCACTGAGCTACCACTCCCAACACCGCGTTCCCGTGATTTATTTACAATAATGCATTATTGTTTAACATAGTCAAACTGCACTCACAATAGTTGTTCTGACCAAGAATACAATTTTTGAGTCATTTAGTTTGTTCTTGATCACATTACCTTGAAAGTTTTAGTTGATTCAATCCAGCTAAATAAAACATCTCAAGTAGTAACTACAGTGTGGATCATTTATTTCTCTGAACGCTTAAATGCAGGGGTCGGCAATTAAGTATGGCCGCGGACCAGATATTATCCAATAAATAACAGTCGCATGTGTGACATAATCGTCGCATTATTTGTCGCAGACGGTGACATTCAGGACCCTAAAACGCCATTTTCACAAGTACATAAATTGAATTTTCCAAAATCTCCACTTTGCCCAAAGTTTTCATAAATAATTACCTTTGGTGATGTAAAACTTTGGATACTAGGCCCAAACGTATAAAAAAATATTTCTTTTTCATTTAATTTTATTTCTTTTTTTCTATTATCGTTCATTATAACAATATAACTTCACAGGCCACATCTGGCCTGCTGGCTGCCTATTGCCAATCTATGCCTTCCGTGGTTTAAAAAGGTTGGTGACTATAGATCTAAAGAATTTACAAACTATCAAGCACCACTGCATCTCCAACATGCATTTCCTACTCATTTACAAAAAAAAGATGTAAATAATTTCAAAATGATCTTGTTACAAGAGATACTTATCTTTAACATTAATAGATAGCCACGTATAAGACTCTAGCCGCCATAGTCCAGCACCTCCCAGGGGCCAGCAACCTTTAGTTGTGATACTGGTATTAATTATAAAAGCACAATATTTTTTAAGAAAATTACTTCGATAACATAGACTCGTTTTTTTTTTTTTTTTTTTAATTAAATCATACAGCTCTTCTATCATCTTCTTGAACACATACACAGGGTAAGCCATAAGTATGGATACACCCTGATAAATGGAAGTGCTTGCTGATATCACCTTACCATTTGTGGCATATTAGTACATGGGAGAAGGAAACATTTGAGGTCGGTTGACACGCATGGCGGCCATCTGCAAAGCCGCCGTTTTGGACTCAACTTTATTTTTTCCAATGGGAAGTGGGTTATGTGGCACATGAAACACATTGCACAAGAAAAACAATGGACAATTTACGTTTAAAACATACGTTTAAAACAATTTTTAAACGTAGCTTTATTCATTATCAGGTTACTGTGACGTTTCTTATTGTTAGTCATGGACATGTCGCAGAGGTTAACCGACGAGGAGTGGACAGACCTTGTGTTGATGTCTGGTGAATGCAATACCCGGGGTATTGGAGCAGACTTTAATGCAAGAAACCCTACGAGACCACCCATCTACCATGCCACAGCTAGAAAACTTTTCGCCAAATTTAGTGCTGGATGGATGAAAACTGTGACCAATGAGGAAACACCAGTGGCTGTCCTGGCAACATTTACCAAAAGCCCACAGCGTAGCACTCGACATATGTCCCTACAATGTCCATTCGACGGATACAGGCTACACACAGATGGCACCCTTACAAGATCCAGCTGCTACAACATGTCACGAGGATGATCTGGACTGGCACGTTGAATTTGCGTTAAATTTGAGTAGGCGACATAAAAAGTTCGGTTCAGTGATGAGACAAACTTTTATGTGAACGGCTACTGGTCTGAAAAGAACTCCTTTACTGATCCAGCCCATCCATCTGGCCCATCAAGATTCATGCTCATTTCATAAGTCCATAAAACCTTAGAAAAATCAGTCTTAAGATATTTCTTGGCCCAGTCTTGACATTTTATCGTGTTTCTTGTTCAAAGGTGGTTGTTTTTCAGCCTTCCTTACCTTGGCCATGTCCCTGAGTAACATTGCAGCTGTTAAATATCGCAAAACTGGTGGCAAATGGCATCAACACCCCCTCTCATTACAGAGCCGCACATTACCTGATTTTCTTAACTGGTAGTTGCCTATACAGCTTGGAGTAAGACAACGTATAAAAAGGATGATGTGATCAAAATACTCATTTGCCTAATAATTCTGCACTATTGACCATTGTTTTTCTTGTGCAATTCTCTGTGTTGTGTCAAAGCCATACTTAAGGCCTACCCTGTACATTATTTCCCCCATATTTTTTATAAACTGTGTTCTGTAAGTTGATTGAATCCTGTTGTGCAGTCATCATTCACTGTAAAAACCAGACTAAATGATGTCATAGAAGACCAGTTTATTAACGATTTCTTTCAATAAATGCATATAAATTTATTTTTGTATTTGTAACCGTTTTCTAAAAGCAATGACACTCAAGGTGAATAAATCATGGAAAAGAGGTTTAACTGTTTAACTTCATGTAGTGCTTAACCCCTTTCCTGTGATTTTTTCACAATAATCCACAACCTTGGTGCCTTATTGCTTTTTTATCTCCATCTGTAGCGTAAGGGTCATAATATAATTGAAGTCGTAATGTTACGATATCACCTGATTTGATTTTGTTTATAGTGATCGCAACACTGCAAACTTGCCATTGACCTTTTAAAACTACTTGTGGGCACACTAACCCATAATACTTTACTTCATGCAGAGCATAAAAGTTCTTGATACTTTTAGTCATGCGTTTTAATTATTGGTCTTATACTACATTCATGTACAACCTGTACATATTTGGTGAAGATAACCAACAAGGAAATACAACAAGCAGTGTGTAAATTTGTTTATGATGAACGGATGTAAATTAGGCACTTTACTAATAACGCATACAACTAGCACCATTAGTGTTTTGGAAGCATCACAGCAGAACGTGCCATCACCTGTACACACACATAAGAAATAATGTAACAGTAAGCAATGGTAATAATCCTAATGCATTTCTTGTATAGTTTTAAGGTTTAAAATAAGACATTTATATGTAATCTCTAAATCTAAATATATACATAATATAACACATACAAATAAAGATAACTCTTACTTGGAGTTGGGTCAATGTTTGGTCCCAGTTCTGCTGCTGGATTAGTGGAATTGCTGTGAGTAAAATGCTGCTGGCTTTGTTTGCATTTTCTTTCATTGTCTTCAATACGTTATCTACACAAACCTGCACACACACAAAATTTTATGAACTGATATATTTTACTAAGTTGCAGTATACGTTTCATGTCAGACTCACTATCTGTTTTTTCAGAAGTGTTAATCATATAAATGGACTTTTGTTGTTTGCTGATATTCAGGTATTGGGTGGTGGATTATTCTCAGTATTGCAGTGATACTGACATGGTGGTGTGTTAGTGTGTGTTGTGCTGGTATGAGTGGACAGACACAGCAGTGCTGCTGGACAGAAAACAGTACAATCAAAACATAGTAGGTGTCTGATCCACCACCCTAATAATATCTGCGCCGTGGGGGTCCTAATGAGCAGAGGTCAGAGTAAGGTGGACTTACAAAGTATGTAGAGAAACAGACAGAATGCAATTGTAGAAACACAAAGTACATCTATATGTTGTATTATATATATACAGTGTATA
>JAOUQT010066841.1:0-10375 GCA_025769995.1 Xyliphius kryptos
ACCAAGCTCTGGTGGATCGCAGTCTGACTACATCCCGAATCCACCAGCGCTTGGTGTGTACCTCCCTTGATACTCACGGGTATTTGGTACGTCCCTGCTCGCTCGGGGGCAACCTGTGGCGGCTCCGGGATCCGCACTACCGTACCAATCTCCATCGCTGAGCACTGGTCTTGGAAGTGGCCCCGCTGACCGCACCGCCAACATGTCGGCCCAAACCTCGCCCCTGCGCCGGTGGAATGGGTCGTCCCTACCTGAGGAGGAGAAGAGGGAAGAGGAAGCAGGGGGGGGATCGATCGGGACCGTGGTGTGGGGCGCAGGAGTCCTGCTCCGGTGCCCCTCCGTCGTGGTACTGGAACAGGGAACGTGGGATGGGGGGGTTCCTGGGGTGTGGACAAAGAGGAGGACGAAGGGGAATCGTGTACGGTGTGGCGTCCGCTCGTCCTTGATGCCGCTTCACCTGCCCCCTCGTACGCCGCCAGATGATCCTCCGCCAGCGTCACGGCTTCATCCAGTGATGCGGGCCGATGGCACTGGACCCACTCTGCGGTGCCTGGGGGCAGCTGGGCCACGAACTGCTCCAGCACCACCAGATCAATGACTGCATCTAGCTCCCGATCCTCTCGCAGCAGCCACCTCCTACCGGCATCTCTCAGCTGTTGAGCAAATACAAAGGGCCGGCCGAATTCGGAGAAACGGAGCCCCCGGAGACGCCGACGGCTTTGTTCCGGGGTCCGCCCGACCCGTTGCAGGATCGCCCTTCGGAGTGTGGGGTAGTCCAGCATGCAATCGGCGTTCAGGTCCTGAGCTGCCAGCTGGGCTTCCCCTGAGAGTAACGGTAGCAACCGCGCTGCCCATTGAATCTCCGGCCATCCCCATGCCGCCGCGGACCTCTCGAACAGCGTTACGTACGCTTCAGCATCATCCATCGGTCCCATCTTGGCCAGCGTGGGGGCGGGTCCGCATGTACCCGGGTCCAAGCGCCCCGTTACCCCCCGTGTCTCTAATAGGTCACGTAGGATCTGCCGGTCCTCTGTCTGTGCCTCCCTCAGCAGGTGCAGCTGCTGCTGCTGGTCGGCGCGCATGCCCAGCAGGGCCTGTGTTTGCTCCTGCTGCATCGCCGCCAGCGTCTGCACCACCCGTTCCAACGGTGAGCCCTCCATCACCCTTTCCACTGATCTCCCGGGTTTCGGCACCAGTGGGCCAGATTCTCTGAAATGGTCTGTTAAATGTACCGTGCAGATTCCAAAAATTTTTGACTTGTACTGTATACTTAAAATATAAATTGGAACCTGAACTTAATTTTATAATAAAAAAATATAAATTATCTGAGATTGGAGACGGTTGAAATAAATGTTTTTGGTTTACGATGACAACAAATTAACATTACCCATCTTGCACTAAGAGGGTCACAAACACAAATACTGTTTGCACCTGGGTTTTTTTTGTTTGTAAAATTTACAAGATTATTAAAACCAATCAATTGTCCCATTAAAGAAAATGACATCCAGTTTAGCCAATGTA
Organism: Xyliphius kryptos; assembly: GCA_025769995.1. NCBI lineage: Eukaryota > Metazoa > Chordata > Actinopteri > Siluriformes > Aspredinidae > Xyliphius > Xyliphius kryptos. The sequence continues at coordinate 1,522 of JAOUQT010066841.1, forward strand.
GTAGCGTGTTTTTTCCCACAAGCTAAAAAAATAAAACGAACATGATGAGTAAGTAGCACAGTATTCTGCATTCCAATACTGATTTTAACATGCCCATGTTGACTTCCTCTCCTGACTTCCTCATAAGTGCATGCTTATTACAATGCATAATTGGCCATTTGCAACATGACATGTCAGAACATGTACTAAATTGACTGAAGAGCATTATACTTTTAATGTTTTCTTTGACAGTGTATTCGTAAATGTACATCAGCTGTCAATTATGCAATTAACGCCGAAAATGTCATACAATTTACCAGTAGAACTCCTTTCAAAACATTATAGTTTCTAGGCACCTATAAGAAGTTAATGGAATGCAGTGAATGATAAGAACGCAACATAAGAATGCTTATATTTACAAAAGTATTCAGTGGAAGACATGTTTGCACTAAAAATATTACTGTTATTAAAAAAGTAAATATTGAAACGCATTCCTGAAGGTTAAACTTACTGGCCGCCGCACCAGTTAAGATATGAACTTTAAGACTCACCAGTATAAAGTCAGTTTGGTAAGTGGACAGCATGAATACAGAGATATTGTGGTCAGCCAGGGGAGCAATGACTGATTTGGCTATTTTGGTCACACCGATAGGTTGAGAGCTAGTAGAGCTGCCTCCCCCAGACACCACGTTGAGAGCCAGCCATGTTGCATCAGCCACACTGAGATGATCTGACTCAGGCAGTTCTACAACAAAACGAGAAGAAATTAAGGTACACGAAAGAGAAACCAATTTTTTTTTTTTTTTAGCATATTAAAAAATACACACAAAACCGTGTAATTTTGGCTTTAATTACTCAATACTGATCTACAATTCAGTTATAACGACAAACAGATGTATTTAATAATCCTACTGTTGAATTTCATTACAATCTTGAAATTGGATTAAAGTTGTTTACATAGTAATGAAGTAAAACATGAGTTTGCTTTTAATTTTTAAAAAGAGATCTGGTCGTGAAAATCAATATATTTCAGAAAAAGGTGCTTTAAGATGGAGAAAAAGCCCCATGCATAATTCTAGGTGGTTATCACTCTCTCGTTAACAAATCTAATACCATCGTTGATACAGTTCCCGTAATCAACATTTGGTATCTTAAAAAACAAAGATAAAATTACAACATGAAGTAATAAACAACGTAAATAAATCAGCAATTTACTTTACATTACAAACTTAAAATATTTTTTGCAGTATTGATAAGACTAGTACACTAAAAATATAAAGACTTCATAATTTGAAGTGTAATGTGTCTCTATGAATTATCTGTGTATATAAAGCACTAAGCCCACCATGGGGTACGCACTACCCTTTTTATTTCCTAACATTCCTTCAATGTTATACAAAGTCCTGCATCAGGTAACTGTTGCTTTTTATCAGTTTCATATTTTTGGAAAAATGGCATAGACGAAACTATTACTCTGAAACTTTGCAACATGGCTGTAACCTTCGTTTGCCAACATTGGGATACTTTTGGAGACGTGCGATCCGTTGTTGTTAGTCACAGAAGCATAGTTATACAGTCTGCTCAACAATACGCTGACTTAGGCCTGGGCGATATACCGAAAAGTTACAGATACCGAAGTTTATGAGGATAACCCATGTCATTTTGCTAATATCTGTATTTTCAGTACCTTTAAAAAAAATTAAAAAAATTCAAATAAAACTTGTTTTGTTTTTTTTGTCGGCGATGTTCATGTTCCTTTAAGAGGCTGCGCTCAGTGCTCAGCAGGGTAGGGTAGTCACGTGACTACGTGACAATAAAAAGCGAATTTTAACATGGCTGTGAAGTATTTATGTTGGCCTAATACATTCTTTACTTTTGGAATGTGTGTGTATTAAAATTATCATCCATTTATCGTTATCGCAGTGAACTGCTCAATATATGGAATAGTGATTTTGGCGAGTATTATATGTAAACAACTTCTTCATTACCCAAATCAGTCTGATGCTACTTATATACTAATTTTTTTGTTATTCATTATGCAGATGAGGAAGGGGGGGGGGGGCCACTATTAAAACCTCCTTAACCTCTCTAGTTTTCCTCACGCTAAAGCCTTTAGACACAATGCTTTGTGACAGTGTCTCCTGTTCCAATGACCAAAACAATAAAAACTGACTGGAAGGACAATATCTGCCAGCAACAAATTACCAAAATGCCATCAAGATGTTGGAACTATCTCTGGGAAAATGTGTGGGACAGACTTTATTTCTAAAGCTTTGTGTATTTGAACACTAAACCTCATTGCAGCTGTGAAACACGACGGAGTAAGTGCTCTCCTAAAGCCTTGACAGCCTGCCAGTGGTATAACAAATGTCATATGATTAATCAGCAAGTACAAAGTACCCATGTTATTAGTTTAGACAGAGCATGTCGTTCTGTAATTATGGTTTGGCTGAAATTCCTGGCCTATTATGAGTATGAAAAAAAATATGCTCTATGCAGTTCCAAACAATTCCCAAACTATTACCCTTACACCTGTAGTTTTAACGTTTGTACAATGTGTCAGTGATCTTCAGCAGCCTCTTTCCTCAGGCTTTACACAAGTTACAGAATGGAAAATTAGCGCTCGTCTTTAAACATGCTTCAGTTGATGGTAAATATTCCTCCAGATGGAAGTCATAACCCTGTCAGGTTTCATCCTTGTCCACATTAAAAATATTCAGCAGGTGGAAACACTGGCAGCACATTTTTATCATGTTTTAACACCGATCCTAAAAAGATGAATTCATTTAACACATTTGAAACACTACTTATTTAGTACAACATTCAAAAATGTATTTAACATGGGTTTACATAAGACATAAGTACTTCAGAATGTTCCACTTGCTTAAAAAATTTTGACTGCACAGACATTTTAATACTGAGGTTTTACTATTATAAAAGCCAAAATTACACCTGCCCCTGCCTCACAACCTGTAGCTGCAGGTATCCACGGTGACCCTGGCAACCCTTGTGTAATGACACAAATTCAGTCAGTCAACCACAAAACTAAACGGGCTGACAGCTTAGCCCCGGTTAACCCATAATGGAAGTGAAGCGGCTGATAAAGCAATATGTGGTCAAACATTGCCAGAGAGATGGAAGACAATCTGTGAGCCTTTCTTTGAGTATGCTTGAGTGCTAAACCCATACCTTTGAAGCCATCTTCATCCACAATAATGGTGTAATCCTCGGGGGTTTCGGTCAAACTGAAGAACTTGCATCTGTAGAAAAGGGTCAATAGATTAGCACAGGTTAACATCTAAAAATGTATTTAAATAGGAATGTTCCAGAGCTTTGGAGACACGGTATTTGAAAAAGTAGTTGGGATCCAATGTGTGTGAGAGAGATATACACACACAGAGAATTAGCTCAGCCTGAAGCATGGGTCTGAGGCTCACATGCTGTTCTGAGTGGGCAGGAGAGGGAGTGAAGAGGTAGACAGCAGAAATGAGATGCTTTGGTGGCCATTGCCTCTCACACACTAACAATTTGACTACAAAACGTGTACACACTTCGTTAAAATAATTATACAGTAATGGCCCTTGTTTCCTAAATGACTAGTCGCGTGTTTCAATGATTGTCGTGGGAGGCGAAAAAAACCTGCACAGTGTCAGAAAAACTCAGCCATCTCACGTCGTTAGTATACGCAGCCCTTCAACAGTCCGAAAAACAGAGTAAATACAATTTGCTCTGCCCTAGATATTGCGAAACAGAACTCCATTTGAATACGGTCCCCCCACGAGTCGGCCTATGCAAACAGAACCCGGTGTGCACACAGGCCTGACTATGCAAGGCACCTTTTAGTGCCGCTTGTAAAACCTGACCCGAAACACAGGGTGAGAGGAGCCATTTATGGCTTCTCTAGTCTGACCCATGCTATTTTCTTTCGGTCCAAGATACCTAGAAGTTTGTTGATTCTGGAAAGGAGCATCTTATCTGATGCTGCCAAATGAGGACAGGAGGCTTTCTTAAATAATTTGGTTCGCTGCAGGGAAGCTTTTACTCAGCAGATTTGGACCAAGCTGGGTACATGAGTAGCACCAGGCTAAGGCAGGAAAGTGATGGCACCATAATTAGAATACCAAGTTGGTAAACATAATTTTGGCTAGAAACACTGATTAAAACTCAATTTAATTTCATTTTTTTTTTTACAATATAAAGTTGTCAGGGGGTTGTCAGAAATACAAGGCAATAAAAAGTAAATAATTGTACAAGTGCACCAGCACGACCCCCTCCCCCCCTTCCCAAATATACCAACATCAGGTCAGTGTCACTGAGGTGCAGTGTATCATTCATCATCCAAACTATGGTGGTCCTGTCCATAAGAGACCAGAGTAAAGGTGACACAAAGGACTAAACTACAAAGTATATCTAGATTCCAAGGCAGAGAGAAGTTATTTTATTACATTTGAATGTCAAGCTGCTCACATCAAAGAACAACATTGATAATTCTGTAATAAAATTACAGAAAAATGTTCTCCGGTTTCCTTCCACAGACCAAAAACATGGATTCAATGTAAATTGGCTGCTCTAAATTACTTAAATTACAGTCTGTGTGTTTGTAGACACAGTCTGTGTGTTCCCGAACCCTCATAGAGGATTAAGTGGAAGCTAATAAATGAATAAAATGTCTACAACCACCCAATCAACTATACGACAAGTGTAGCTGATCATATGGAAGTAAAGACTAAAAAAAATAATATTAAGTCCAACTAATTAGGGCTGCCACTAATGACTAATTTTTATCAATTCAACTATTGACTATTTTATCGATTAAACGACTAATTTAAATCAACGATTAATTTTCTTCCGAATAAAAGAATGAGTAACCAAATGAAAACCATAATTGTTGTGTATATGACCTTCCATAAACATTGTATTGTGCTTAAAAACCAGCAAAAATATAACAGATAAGGGACGTCTTATCATGTCCAATACACACCAAGAACACAGAATGAGCTCAGGATCGAATCTGAACAACAGATAACACTTATAACACTCAAATAACACGTATATAATCAAAATTCTAAGGTAGCAGTCAGTCTGTTTTAATGAGAAAACACACAAATAGAAACACGTGATATTCCAATAAAGATTTGCAGAACGTAAAAATAACCTTTTTGTCTTCAGCCAATTTAAAGTAACTACACCGTTTGAATGCTTTTGGTCTTCCAAAACTTTTGCCACGCTCTTTACAACTCGTATTTTGGTCTCGCTACGGCAGCCATTTCTTTTGAGTGGCGCTGACTAAAGACTGGAGACTTATTTGACATAACGAAAAGCATTTCTTTAAACGAAAGCATTTTAGGAATCAAACTGCAATATTAAAAAATATTTAAGATTAAAAAAAAACACCTGATTTGACTTAAAATTTTAACGTCTGCATATTAGATAAGGGTCTACACCAAATGCTGTATATAAAACAATGTCCATGTTCGTACGTTAGAGAATGGCATCCAGAGCCTCCACATAAATAGCAGGTTGTTTTTCACAATAAGAAATTACACAAAGAAAGTGTTTACTGATAAAAAGGCGCAGGAGATATTTTTGGCACAGTAAATCAGACAACTGGAGCAACAAAGCTTTCCTTTGTGAATTTTCAATGACTCACACACCCACTGTGGTTTACTTGCAAACATGCTCTTCAGATGAATCGACGGATTTCAATTCCCAGTCAACTGAACGCAACCTGAAACTAACTGCAACCGATAGCCCAAAATGGAACGGCAACATTTTTACAGATCAAAATCTAATTTCTAATTTACCACTGAGGCCAACAGGCAATTCTGTATTTCATTCAGCCTCATTTTAGTCCAATTCAAGTTTTAACTCAGTGTTTTGTTCTGAGACAATGAGCAATGGCATTTCCCAGCATCCTGGGGCTGTATTACCTTTTCTTTTTGCTGAGTAAGCCATTTCAGTAAAATGCATTTAGTTTCCACTGAAGAAACAAACTTCACCACACTGTGGGAACACACTCGGAAAAACTGGGCTTTCTTTTAATGACTTGGTCATTCTCTGGCTTTCAGAAGGTCTTAAAATTTGGGTTAAATGTAAATATATATATTTATTCGATCTGTCTGTGTTCAATCTAGTTTCGGTTTAATAAATGCATTTATTGTTTATATATATACAAAAAAAGAAACACGGTATCTATTTAAATTCTAAATACAAGTTGCGGTCAGGGAATGCTGATCTTTTTTTTTCATGACTATTTACATTGTAGATTTTCACCAAAGGCATCAAAACTATGGAGAAGTTATGTACTTAACAAAAAAGGAGGAATAACTGAAAATATGTTTCATATTCTAGTGTCTTCCAAATAGCCACCCTTTGCTCTGATTTGCTTTGCACACTCTTGGCATTCCCTCAATGAGCTTCAAGAAGTAGTCACCTGAAATGGTTTTCAGGTGTGCCTATAAGGGTTAATTAGTATCATTAATTAGAACACCAAAAGTGTGCAAAGTAGTAATCAATGACAAAGATTAATTCGCATTGAAAGAAAGTGTGTCCAAACTTTTGGCCTGTACTGTATGTCCTGATCATCTGCAAGCGCAAGAACCTCTGTATTATCAGAGAACTCTTATACAAGACTTTATACTAACTTTGAAGGATGTTGGGAAAGGGTTTGTTTTTTAGCCTGAGGATCTTGGCATCTGAATTCACCATGGGCTCCTCTGTATAGCAAAGTATTCCAGAGTCAAATGTAAAGCTATCTATCCAACACATAAAGATTGGTAACAATGGGTCATGTAACAAGACGACGATCTAAGCCATCTAATGATTGGATTTTTTTCCAGAATGGCTAAAAAAAATAAAAGAATCAAAGTTGTGCCATGACCCACAGTCCAGATCTCAATTCATTAGATTACTAAAGTGCATCATTCTGCAATCCTTGTTATGCCTATATTTAGCACTCAAGCCTAAAAAGGGGATGACCATATGACATTGTGATAAATTTGTTCGGATACCTATACATATGTTCTCTGTACATCACTATATTACCTGAACGAAAAGGTTGTTTAAGAAACGCAACAATAAAATTGCTGTGCAGAGAGAAACATGACCCTTAAGTAACAAAGCCATATACAAAGTCAGCTAAAATTTTACAATTTCTTTTTTCAGCAAGTTGAATGATTTAATTGGGATTTATTTATTTATTTCATATAAACTATTGTATCCAACTATACAACCTTCTGTCTGGGTTTTACCCTTTTTTTGAGGGGCCAGCACAGTGATGAACTTGCAAATTAGACTTGGCCGAGTGTTTCACGCCGGATGCCCTTCCTCACACAACCCTCATGCTCTACCAGGCTTGGGACACACAGACTATGGGGACAATTTAAAGCATCCGGTTAAACTTAAAACCATGTATTTGGACAGTGAGGAAAAAACAGAGAACCTGAAGAAAACCCATGCAGACATGGGAGGAACATGGAAATAATGTTGTATTATTTTTATATTTAAGTTATTTTACCTCTATAAGCTTCAGTTAGGAATTGAGATTGTGGATAGAGAATAAAATGTTATTTAGTCTGGGACGGTCAATTTAGTGCTTTTGTGACCAATGACGACTAACTTTTAAGTTCTGGCTAGGTCATAAAATTTGATGTAAGGCCAATAAATTAATGAAAGATGACCTGTTTTGTTAAGAATCCAGATAATGCTGACATAATCTGCAAGAATATTGTTACAGAAACTTTATTCTACAATTAGACCTTAAACACATTCTCTTACAGACTTCCCCCAAGATTTTTTCATCTTACATAAAGTATCATAAAAATCAATGAAATCCCACAGTGTAAGTCCCATCTTAATAAATAATCTTTTGTTAACAGTGGATGATAATTACACAGAGATTTAACCAGTCAACAGACACATCACAGCTCAGCTAGAGGTTTTTTTTTTATTGTCCTGTGCACGAATGAGTCTCAACAATTTATTTATAATAACGTTTTCAAAAATGAAATTGCAATCTCAACGTGCAAATAAAAACTTGTTCCTTTTATTGTATTTGGTTTTGATGAAATGGTAGAAGTTTTCATTAAGGCTTTGTGCTACACAGACAATAGACCAGTTGTCTGGTTTAATCATATGATGTAAATCTGTGGCACAGTTTAATAGTTTGTAGTTCCCGATATTAAATGTTTGTTTGTGTTTTATGCCATTTCAGCACATTTAGGTTCTTTATCATTTACACTGTTTTAATTAAGTTATATATGATATATTTTATATACGAAGTGAATGATATGTAAAAAGTTCAGTATCTCCGGTGAGGTTTCAAACAAGCTTTGAGTTCATGAAGCTTATTGTGTAGTTTTTGTTCCAATCGTTTTGCTATTGTTTTTTAAATGTATGTACATATCTTTGGAAACCAACAGTAAATGAAATAAAACTATTTGTTATACGCTATTGAGGAAAACTATGACTGTGATAATTATTTTTAAATCTCCTGGCGCTTGGCTGAAGTAAAAAGATCTTTAACAGAAAGTACTGAAGAGTCAGCTCATGTGTCCACTACATAAACAATGTTATTAATGGAAGGACACCAATGTTGCCAATCACTTAGACATTCCAGAGCCCTGAAAACAGCTAAGTAACGCAAGGTATATCAATCCTCTGTATATTGTTTAATACACTAAAATTATTTTACCAAAAGACATTTATCACCCGACCTGATCACAAAACTTCATACATTTATGGGTTCTTCTTCAAAAAATTGGCAGCGTTACATATTATTCCTACTACTTTAGCATATACACTGCTCAAAAAAATAAAGGGAACACTTAAACAACACAATGTAACTCCAAGTCAACCACACTTCTGTGAAACCAAC
>JAOUQT010066851.1:0-10375 GCA_025769995.1 Xyliphius kryptos
CAGATAGGGATTCGAACCGGGAACCCCCAGCGCTGAGAGGCGGTCGTGCTACCCACTACGCCACCGTGCGGCCCAAATTTTAATCCACATATATGGTTTATTTATCCCATTCCCTAGAAAAGACATATCACATTCAACATTCTGTATTTTATTTATTTCAGAAAGCTGTATAATATAAAAAGCATTTGTTTGCATTAACATGTCTTATTGAAATATTACATAGTAACTCATGTACAAATTTTAACCCAATTACACAATAAATAAATACATAACTTGAATAAAAAGAGAGGTCTAACCTTTTGTGCTAACTTTTATTGCTATATTTTGCTTTTATTGCTATGTTTTTTTTTTAATTGATTGTTATTTTTATTGAAGATTATGTAATCATTTTTACCCAATTGTAATTCAGCACTAATTGTCTGATAGAAATAATATAAATTCAGTTAATTGTTGACCCTGTTATTATATTGTTTTTGGGTTCTCAATTGTTAAGAACATCAATGCCATTTAATTCTTAGTCATTCCAGTCTGACTCCATTACTAAAAAAATGCAGCAGTTAAGTATGTGTAGAATGTATATTACGCCTGTGATGCCAACCACATCATTTTTATCATCCCAGCAGCAGAGATATATAATAATCTATTAAATTTGCAGAAAATTGCTTAAAAAAACAGTGCCACTATTTTAAAATCTCAATACTGTTCTGACAGTACGAAGTTCCTCATCCTGCCTCTTCTCCAATTGCATGAACACAGATCTCTTGAATTAGGGTGCTATTATTATGGATATGACCAAAGTGATCAAAGTGCTTAATATTTAAGAAAAGAAAGGTTTCACCACTTCTTTTTTCTATCTTGCACCAGACAGGTCAGCACCCACACCTTTTTAAAAGTCTTTGATCAGTGGACCATCACGCTGCTCACCTCATTTATTTCAGTTTGTTGCAACAGTTGTTTTAGTTGATAATAAACCATTATAAAGCATGTTTGTCTCAATTGTATTTTGGAGTTGGCTTAGCATGATGAGCTACAATTTAACACAAGTTAACAAGGCTTTGTATCTTTTGCTGCACATATATATTAATGTGTAACATATTTACACTTTACATGTGATCGTGTGTTATTTCAGTACATCTAAATCTACCCTTACTGGTCCATCATGTTCTCTGTAATGTGCTAATCTGTTTTAAACTTGCATAATCATTAAGAGTTTACAAAAGGTTTTATGTTTTTTAAGCACTGGGAAGCAATGTGCATATCTATATATTGTGACGGCGCAAACACGCCCCCCCTTATATTCCCACAGTGCAACACATGGTGGAAAACCCACAAGAACCCCTGGATAGGTGAGCAGGTAGGCAAACCCCAACCCTTAAAACCAAAAATGGTGGATGCACATGACCGCCACAGTATGTATTTTAACCATATTCCCCGCATTTGTTGTACTGTTACTAGGACACCTACCAAAAACCCAATGTAAATAATTTTCGCTTTTGTTGGACAGTTTGTCTCATAGTTAACTCATCAGCATATTGCAGCATAATAATTGTTTCTGCCGTGTATCTCTGATTGGCTGAGACGCTTGTCTAGACGTGGCATTATTCACAATAACCCACATCTCTGAGTGCCTCACCCTAGTATTAATGTGCAATATATAAAAAAAAAAAACTGGTTTTCTGATGTTTTTCATAAACTGCTTTTTTAAATTTGGCCAGTAAATGATAAATGGACTGGATTATGTCGCGGAAGGAGAGTTTATTAGCGATTTTGCTTTCAGTCAACGCATTTATGAAATAAACTTTGTTTTTTGTATTCTAGTGTGTTGGTAACCGTTGTATAAAAGATATTAAGCATTTAAGATGTGCATTATTGTGAATATTACACCTCTTTCCTGTGGATTATTTACAGTAATGCACACCCTCTCGTGCCTTATTGCAAGCCACTCCAGTATGTGTGCCATTTAAAAAATGATAGTAACATCACTATTTAACAGGTGCACTCAGTGATGCAGTCAGTAACATGGTTAGCTGCTTTGGCTTTTAGTTTTACAACTCTATATTTAGATTTAATAAATACTTTAAACAAAAACATTAATTAAGCAAAAGTTAGTACAGTAACAACTGAAGTAAATTTTTTGCAAATTTTTGATAAGTAAAAGACTCCAGCTGTGTGGCAGTCTGTGGTTACTCGTATCTAATTTTGCTTTTGATGATATCTTCATCGTGGGCAACAAGAAATGAAATTTAGATACTTTAAAGTAACTATGTGACTATATATATATATATATATATATATATATGTGGTATATAACTGTGGTTCTCCTAAGTTCACCTTACCTTAATAACGTGGCCGTGTTTCATTGGGTTTTGTAGGTTGTGACCAGCTGCTCACATTCTGTCTGCTGTTACAACTAAACAGTCAGGGAAAGATAATGTTCTGTAATCTGACTTACATAACCACTGCACTAAGCTTTTGTTTGGATTGGAGCAGTTCTCTACTGCCACTTCTTCAGTCGATGTTTTCTAACAAAGGAAACCCATCCTGTAGCCAAAGCAGGGATGCAGTTAAGTTTTGTCAGTTCAATTAGTGAAAAACAAATGTTGTGGTATTTTTGAAAGGAGGTGAACAGCTGTGTGTGATTTCACATTAGGGACAGTATCTCAGCTTTTGAATAAACACTGCTGTACTGCAGTTTTCAGGAAACTGAGGCACTGACAGTGAAGATGTGTTCTATTTAACACTTACAGTAAGGATATCATAGCTTTTACATTACAGAGAAACAGCGGCTTTTAAGTACAACAGGCTTTACGATGTAATAGTGAACTGCACTTTTTTTTTTTTTTACTATAATTTTAAAAATTCTTTTTTTTACATTTCAATTTTTAATTTTCACATGTAACGTAACATAAAATCAGCAGCTTCAGGTAATTTTCTACCATTAAAAATGGGAAAAATGGGATTGTGCCATGATTGTTGGTAGCAGGCAGTTGAGTATTTCTTACTGTAACTGCTGCTACCATTGTATTATGACTTAATTTCTCTGGGCAAATTAAGAGTAGGTTTAAAAATTGCCATTACAAGCATCAGCCCAACCTGCCATGTGTTACCAGCCCAGGCTGGTGGAGATTATATAATGTTGTAGGAAACATTTTTAACCCAAAGGCACCACCACAGAGCAGGTATTATTTGGTTGGTGCACTGGTCTCATTCCAGCTGTGTCTTGAGGTGTTTAAACTACAACAGCACTAATCGCATCAAAGTAAGAACTGACAATTTACAAGATATGGTATTTTAGATATGTATTAGATATGGTAATTTGGGTGAACACCTGTACATCCAGTGTAATATTTTGTCTTTTTTTGAATTTTAACATGAGCAGTTATGGCCTATTTTTTAAAAAATCTGTATATTTTTGTAATATCTTAGATTAAATTATAAATTAGGTTTTTCCTTTGATACATGTATGTGCAAAACTGTATGTGTGTAATTTTTATTGTAATTATTTTTTTACCTACATATATATTTAGAAAGAAAATATTAAACATTAAATACAGACATTGTGGCCAATATTTAATAGCACTAAAGTCAAGAATGAGGAAGTTGGGTATTTCCATTTTTCCCAACTGTGGCCAAAAATAGAAATATCGTTGAGTAATTCAGCAGCCGACTAATTTTTTCTTCATGCACCGAAGGAGTGTTCATTAGCTTCCTTACAAAATTCAGCTGCTGTTGCTGCTCCTGTAATGCTACATGATTGTTATAGGCTGGTGATATAGAGGCTATTCTCTTTTTCATTGACCCTGTACACTGAATTAGTAACCACCTATTTATTACTGATTTAATGGTTAGGTGTGGTGGCACCTCTCTGTGACACATTTACTTTGTGCATATGATCATGAGATCTTGAATTTGCTGTTCACTGGTCCATCATGTACTCTGTAATGTGCTGATCTTTGTTTTTGTTTTACTACACTTGTAATCATTTACACTGCAGGGATTTTTAACTTTACATACAGTTAAGTTAGAAATGTAAAAGTACCTCTTTAATTTTCAGTAGCCCACATTTACTGTGGTTTCATAACACATCTGATAACAGGAGTCAGGAGCAGGTGTGTGTCTTTTCTAAATATCACATCCGGTTAATCATTAGCGCAGGTTTGGGGTCCAAAGCCAAGTGTATATTTAATGATGATGTGTGATATATTACTGTACCAACCGCCATTTGTTTTCCAAGACAATAAAAAAAACTTTAACATTGTAATTGATTTATTTAATTATATACATATAACCTGTTTATAGAAAGTACATAGTGTAGTTACCTGTTTATAGAAAGTACATAGTGTAGTTACAAACAGTGCACATGCTGCAAAAACATTGTTTGGGGGCATCTAGTTTTAATGACTGTAATGTCCTTAATATTATTAAGCAGGCTTCAGCATATTGTGGTGATTCATTGCCTTAGATTGGAAAATCAAACATCATAATGTGTAATAATTAATAAATGAACAAATGTCATTTCAAAATATAATAATTATTTTTCTGTATTTAAAAAATCTGAATGCATTTATTCAGCAAATAAAAACACAAAGTATCACCCCAGGAACATTGCCAGCCAATCACAAGGCAAACCTACAAACACATTAATGTACACATTTGCATTCATGTCTTTTTCTTTATCTAACTTATCTGTTATTAAATTGTGAAATAAAACCACAACGTTCAGAGGAGTACATAAAAATTGCACAGAGAAATTACCCAGAAGGCACAGGCACCTTTATTTGCCTCTTTTGCAAATCGAAGGAATTATAAATGCTTTACTTGCTCACAATCACAACATGACAGCTACATATGAAAAGATGTGTTGTTAGAGCTCAAGCTGCTAATGTGCAGGTTTTTTGTAAACTTTTTTGCAGTCGTAGGTTTGTGGTTAAGGAACCAGCCTTGCGACCAAAAGGTCCATGGTTTGATTTCCAGTTTCTTGGGCAAGGCACCTACTTTTACATTTGGTCATTTAGCAGACGCTTTTATCCAAAGCAACTTACAAGTATCTCAACTTGATAGGGGTCAGAACACAGAGTTGATACAGCACCCTGGAGCAATGAGGGTTAAGGGTCTTGCTCAAGGACCCACATTGGGAACTTCAGTGGACCTGGGATTTAAACCCCCAACCTTCTGATTGATAGCCCAACACCCTAACCACTGAGCTACCCATGAGCTACCACCTAACTCCAATTGCTCCCGATTCGAATCCCAATCTGTTTCCATGTTCAGCGTGGGTTTTCTTCGGGTTCTCCGGTTTTCTCCCAAAGTCCAAAAACATGGGTTTGAGGTAAATTGGCTGCTCTAAATTGCCTTTAGTCTGTGAGCGAGAGAGTGATTGTGTTCCCAGCGATGGACTGGCGCACTGTCCTGGGTATATTTGCCCAGCACCCGAGATGTTCACCCCTGAATGGGCATGGGGAACCCCATCCCCCGCAACCCTCATAGAGTATTAAGCAGAAGATAATGAATGGTTCAGTTTGTTGAATATTATGTCTTTATCTTAAACAGCTTAGATTGCTTTACAAATTACTCTCTGTGTTTTTCAGCATTGTAGTAAGTTCTATATGCTGAAGATTATTCATGCTATATTTGATTTTATAAGAAATTGTATGCAGTCTGATTTTATTGCATTCTTATCTGCTGAATCTACTCTTTTTAAAAAAGTTAAACAACAAGAACTTTCAAATCAGTAAAGAGTAATAACATGACTACCAGGTCATTGCTGTGTGTTCATTAGTGTTTTGAGAACAGACCACCCATATAGTTTTTTGACAGTGAAACTGTGGAAGCTAAGGAATTATGTATAGTAACAGCGGGGGCTACAGATGGTCACTTTATAACAACAAAGTAAACCTATATGATGAAGGAAGGTCATCAGAAGTAAAAATTACGGTAGGGTTACATTGTAAAATGGTTTGAAAGTGTATAATACTTATATTTATTTGGTGAGGCTGTCCTTTGAATGGACCTAATTTACAGAGCCTTTTTATCCTAAAGCCATACTAGTATCTGAGAACAACCATGATCCATGATCACTTCTAAAGAAAAGCACTTGCAGCTATGTCAGCTTAATGACTGCACACGCTGCTAGCCATATGGCTAAACAATTTAGAACTGTGACCCCATTCCCTGTCCACGCACTAAACGTGTACACAGTGAAGAGTTTCTGTAATATAGCTTTCACAGTAAGCCGGTACCGATATAGTATAGCATGGCACATCGCTCAATCTGCCAGAAGAGTTCTGAGAAACCCACCCACCTACTTGCACGCCCACACACACTTACACAGGTTGAAAGGTTGAAGGGGATCGCTCACAGTCCGATGGGAGCAGAAGCAACCCCCCCCCTCCCCACACTCCACCTGCTCTACCACTTTATCTCATCTTTCTATCTCTCTTTCTTGCTTCCTCTTTCAATCAGTAAAGAGTAATAGCAACTGCAGGTCTAGGCCTTCCCTCCATACGCACAATGGGCCACAAAATTTCATTTCAGCAGAGAGAGGTTATACCATCTACTCTCAATATTGTGAGCTTGGAGAAACAACATATAAAACTGGAATTACACTATAGGAAAATTGAATCAATGAGCAAAAATAGGATGAAGCTGGCAGCAAACAAACTGTAAATAGTGCATGTGCGGAATGAAAATGATTAAGCCTGAATAAATGGCTGAGCCATTTGTAGATTAATCACCCAGCAGTTAAAATAAGCGTAGAACACTGGAACATTTTATTAAAATGTAATCAAATGCAAAATAAACAAAGACACTCATTTACACCCTGTGCTTTGTCATCTTAGCAAAGTTAAAATTAAAATCCTCCGTCCCCATTACAGTGTTGTAATACAAGAAAGGTTTTTCTTTATTATTTCATGTCTTTTTCTCACTGATTTCAAAAACAAGCCCAATATGAATTTTGAACCAAATTTAATAACAACGCCACTTACCATAAAAATGCAATTTGTAGTCCAACAATTGCAAGACCCATTTACTCTGTTCTCTAATTATAAGGATCTCCACAAAACCACTACATGTATTATTTGGGTGGTGGATAATTCCCAGCACTATAGTGACATTGACATTGTGGCGGTGTCAGGTGCTGTCTGTGCCTCATCTGACGCTTTGTTTTCATTGCATTACTTCTTCAAATAAGTAGCTCATTGTTTACATTTACATTTAGTTATTTAGCAGACGCTTTTATCCAAAGCGACTTACAAGTATCCCAACTTGGTGGGATGGTGCAGCACCAATGGTGCAGCACCCTGGAGCAATGAGGGTTAAGGGTCTTGCTCAAGAACCCACATTGGTAACTTCAATAGACCTGGGATTTGAACCCCCAACCTTCTGATTGGTAGTCCAATGCCCTAACCACTGAGCTACCACTCCCTGGTTTTTACTTAGTGTTTGGTTTAGAGTTAATTAAATGTATGTTTTCATTGGGGCACCATGGTGGCCTTCGCCTTTCAGCGCTGGGGATTCCTCAGTTTAAATCCCAATATATCCCAATATAAATATGAATCCCAATATAAATCTATGCAAATTTTTGTGTTTCCTGAAAATATAAAAAAAAATATATATTTTTTAAACTTAGGCCATTATTTTAGGAAGATGACGATATATCGAGCACCATGGCACAGGTTTTAATGATGCATACACACAATATTAATCAAAGGTTTGCTTTGGTTATGCTGGATACAAAAGTAGCCGAATTGCTAACGTGGTAATGGCTTGTTTCAGATGTATAGGCTACACATGAAGCAGTATTTAGCACAATCAGTGCCATGTTCGTTCAAAAAATATGTAACTTTGAACTGCGTGTGCTGACTGTGCATTATGCAATTAAAATTAGGACAGTTTGTTTTAGTGCAGTTGTTGTAACTGGTTTCAGACAGTTTATTCACCTGACTTTATTTTATTACCTGATATATCTTAGGAGTTAAGGAGTGTTATTGTGCCTGCGGTGCTTTCATGCTCAGACTATCATTGATCTTTGAAGATATGGTCTGTGGGTGGTTGTATGTGATTTCCCAACTGAGTGCATCACAAGGTTGGCATTTGATCCAGCTTTCCCATGGTGTGAACTGTACACTACACCTATTGCACATGTTTTCTTTATGACTGTTAAAATCAAATCCAATCTTATCATTGCACAATTACTGCATTATGAAATAAATACCATTGTTTCTAATCATCTAATATTCCGACTTTTTTGTACTGTTTACCTTTGCTTATTGATTCAGTGATTTTGTTCTGTGGACAAAAAGATAAAAAAACACAACCAAATAATTATCTGCACATTTCATTTTATTAAAAAAAACCCTATTCATAAATTGTGTCAACAGGACTGATGTCACAAACAGCTTACAGAAATGCAGCAGTTATGTAGTTTTTTCTTTATAAAATCCACTTATGTGCTTTAAAATTTTTAGTCATACTCAGGGCTTTAAGAACATGTTTGTGTTGTTGCACTTAATAAATCACTCAGATTTACAACCTGTTTAAGGCAGAAATGCTGTGCCTTTATGGCACCTCATTGTAATGTGTAAAATATATAAAAGCAGAATTAGTAGGTCATTATATAGGACATAATTACAGAGTCAGCTTAAGTTCTGTTTAAATGGGACACCTGCTTTCCCGGATTTTCACTTTATAAGCTCACACTGCTGTTTGCTGGTATGTGTAGACTTTTTACAGACACATGAGAGAATTTATTCTAGTTTTAAGGCCTCTAATTTTGTTTTTGTTTAACAATCTTTAATTAAAACAGCCCACCAACTAACATGATGTTTCCATAAGAATTCATTTGTAGTACTCATATGAGCAATGGCAAATTTCTATATGCACTAAATATCCATTGTATTTTTTAATAAATCGTGAACTTATGGCTGTAATGTACATCACTCCCACTGGTCTAGAACAAGCAAGTGCTATTGGGTCTGAAGCATTCTCATCTATTCCATATCTCCTCAAAGACCAGCTCATATATCAAACACAGCACTGAAACCAGATGCTTTCTCTCTCTCTCTCTCTCTCTCTCTCTCTCTCACACACACACACTCTTGCTCTCTCTCACTCGCTCTCTCTCTCAGTAAGCTGTGAATGGTAATTATTCAGTCGGAAACGGTAATTGATATAACAGCATTCAGGCAATAAGATGTCATGGTAGAACATTATGCCGTGTGATCTAAGGCTACAGAAAATCCTGCAATTATGATTGTACTTTCCCAGAGCCATACTCTCTCTTTCTCTCTCTCTCTCTCTCTCTCTCTCTCTCTCTCTCTCTCTTTACATTATATTTCTGATCGACTTAACTCGTCAAATAATGTCTTCATTTTGTGGTACAACATGTTTTAAAGAAATTATTGTCCATCCGAGCATACTTAAATTTACTCTCCATATGATTGGATTTTATTGTACAGGACATGATCTAGTGTTCTTACCTAATTTTAAAAGCTATGCAAATTGATTTAACGTATACATTTTGCATGTGAAGATAAGTAAAAAGTAAAAATAGAGGCTAACTCTAACACATGATCATTCATTTTTTTACTTTTAATTATTTATTTTTTCAATAAAGAGCTTAAAGCTTTGTAAGATAATAGACCATTTTCCTCACAGGAACAGTTTCAAATGACAGTCATAGAGAGTTGGGCAATTTAGCAACTCTAATTCACCTACCAGCATGTCTTTGAATTGTGGAAGGAAACCGGAGTTCCCAGAGAAAGCCCACGCAGGCACAGACAGTACTTGCAAACTCCACACAAAAAAAACCTTTGTCTGACCCCATCTGAAAATCAAACTCTGGACTGTCTAGCTGTGAGGTGAGAAAACGAACCACTCTGCCGCCATGTCGCCTGAAATCAGAAAGATCCACAAACAATCAGCAACTGAAGCTGGTCATAATAAAAGCCTGGCAGAGCAGCACTATAGAGGAAATGCTCATGGCTTCATGTGTCAGACAACCACTAACTGTAATAGCTTCACATAAAAGTGTTACAAACAATACAGCTATAAATTATGCAGTATGTATATTGGAATAAGGTGGCACCGAATCTGGGTGGAGTTTACATGTTCTCCCTGTGTCTGCGTGGGTTTCCTCCGGGTTCTCTGGTTTCCTCCCACATTCCAAAAACATGACGGTAAATTGAATGCTCTATATTGCCCTGTATAGTGTGTGTATGTGTGTGTGGATGTTTAAGCGAGTGTGTACCCAGCGATAGATTGGCACCCTGTCCTGGGTGTATCTGCCCAGCGCCCGAGACGTTCTCCCCTGGTGGGCACGGGGACCCCACGACCCTGATAAAGGAATAAGCGGAAGATAAAAAATGAATGCTAG
>JAOUQT010066860.1:0-10375 GCA_025769995.1 Xyliphius kryptos
GCCCAATTTAATCAGGGCCCGTGTTTCAGATTGGGTCCCCTGGTGGCCCCCGGTGGGATTTTGAAAGTGAAAACTGCTTAGTTGTTCCAAGTGCATTGTGGGGAATGACTGCCAAGTTTCAATCTTGTAGGTAGTCGGGAAGTGGGAGAGTTAGTGATGAGTGAGTGAAGTGTCCTGTTGCTTTAATATAATAACCTGGAATGAACCATTCAGTGTGTGAGTGTTAGATACTTGGGATAAAACCTGTCCCGGCCGCCGGTGCGACAGGATCATCAAGTTCCATTTAAAATCATTTGCATTGCCTCTGAGATGAGAACCATCAGCGTACGTTATATAATCTTAGTTCATCTTAAAGGTATGTAGTATGGAACAGCTCTGTTGTGTAACCAGCTGCACGACAAAAACAAGGCTGTGCGGCTGTGGGAACCCGACATGCTGCTGTCCTTTGGACTCTGGGTTTGTTTCTGTGTGTTTAAGGACAATCACATGCAGGTTTATTCACGGGGAAATCCAAATCAGCAGCAGCAGCATTATCTGTCCTCTCCCTGCTTTACAGTCGTCACGTTTTATTCACTGTACTCGGCTCATCTTTCTCGTTTGTATTTAAAAAAACGGGTAACTGGAAGTAAAAATGTTTTGAATGATGACCTGACAGGCTGGTTTTGTTCCACCCTCTGTGTCGTGTCTGTTCTCTCTAACCCTACATGCAGGTAGCCATCCGCTGCTGCTGCTGCTGCTGCTGCTGCTGCTGCTGCTGCTGCTGCGCATGTCAACGGTGCGAGAGGTCCAACATTCACAGGGTTTGGATTGGATGAGGATCCGGCGCTGGTGCCTACTTTAAAGCACGCTATGCTTCCCAATCTGTTGATGGTGAGAATGAAACCTCAGAAATGTAAACATGTTTCTTTAATAATCATTTCCATGTTGGTTATTCCATTAAACCGGTTTCAGATAAACAGAAAATAAAACCCTAACAAGTCAGGAATTCTTAAAAAGTATTACAAATCTTGTTTTTGACTTGAATACATTTTTAAGATTTATAATCTTGTTTTTTTTAGGATAAATCTACTCACTAAAGGCCGATAATTTGAGTTAATTTCCTGATTAATTTTTTATTATTTAGTTTTAAAACCTCAAACAATACAAGTTTTAACATGAGATGCTTTTTTTCCCCCTTTATTCCTCGTCTTGTTTTTTTTTTTCCTTACTGCAATTTGCAGAAACGATATTTCTCTTCTCCTGTATGTCCTTGATATACAGTGGCATTGACATACTGTATGTCTACATATCAACACCACATATAACATAAATGTAGTCAAGTAACTTTGTTAATACTACGTTTGTATAAAACGTTTTGAACAGATTGTTTGCAGCGCAGAACAACAAAACAACCATCATGCTGTTTTAACATGCTGTTTGTGGACACATGTTTTTAAAACACCTACACACTCCATGTTTGTATTCAGAATCCTTTTGATGTTTTTTTTAGGTCTTTTGGAGAATCTTTACAATCACAGATCCATCCATTGGAAAACTGCCTTCCGTCGGCGATCGACTAAGACGGTCTGAATGAACTGCAGCATGTCAGGAGGGAAGGAGAGAGTTGGTGGCCAGTGACTGTAAAGTTGGTTTGATCTTTTTAAAGAGATTTTGATGTTGATTCTCTTGATGATGTCAGACAGGTGAATATTATAATGCTGTGAAAAGCACAGACAGGTGTTTACTTTGCTGAGGTTTCATTATCGTGCTGGTTTGCGGTTGCATCGGTTTCAATGGTTTTTATTCCTCATTAAACTACGGAGCTGAATGCCGAAGTTTAAACGAATCAAGATCGTAAACACACTATAGGGACACGCCCTCTGATCACTGCATTCAGGTGTTTGATCCAGCCGTGTATTCTGTTCTCTTTTTGTCCTTTGAGGTTTAGGGAAGGTCCTTTTCTGGTACAGCATGACTCTGCACCAGTGTGCAAAGCAAGGTCCAGAAAGGTTTGATGCATTTGGTATAAAAGAATGCCAAGAGGGAGGGGTCACTCAGTGGTTAGTGTGCTGGCAAATCTCAGGTCCATTGAAGTTACCGACGTGGGTCCGTGAGCTTGGCCTTCAGTCCTTATTGCTTTACAACTCTAAGTTGGGATCATTGAAAGTCGTTTCGGTAAAAGCATCTACTAAATGACCAAATGTAATGTAAATATAAAAGATGGGTTGATGTGCGTGCTCTTTGTGGGTCGGTCCAGTTCTAACACCAAGTGACTGTCTGATCTCACAAATGCCATTTTGGATGAATGAGAACTTAAATCTCCAAATTGCACTCGATAATCTAAACTGTGGTGAAATAAAACGAGGCCTCTCCCAACCCGTAACCACTTAAATGTCCTTGTTCATTAACTGGAACTAACAAACAACAAATGTAAGGCTTTTTTTAAAACCTTGTAACCGCTCAGCTTTACTAACTTCACTCCTCTTCATTCTTTCTCAGGGTAGGGAGTGGCACATGGTGCGAGCACGTAGTCCTTTGTGTATCCCGCCCTCGGTATATGGTTTCAGGTTTGAATGCAACCCGATACGGCGTGATTGAAACGTACTGGCCGCTACTGTTTCTGCCGAGCGCCTTCATACGTGGAGGAGCCATCTTTGTGCTGACGTTCAGCTCGGCCGCTAAGACTTGATTTAATATTCATCGTCTTCATTATCTGCCTTTATTAATAAGCAGCATGGAGCGACTGAGCTGTACCGTGAATCTAACAGCAGAATGTGGACCGCACGTGTTTACAATTAACAGAACACGAGAGAGAGAGAGAGAGAGAGAGAGAGAGAGAGTGTGTGTGTGTGTGATGATCCAATAACATCACAGCTGTGATTCGGTGGTGGAACGTCTGACCGTGACACACGACCTCTTTTATCGGACTGTTCGTCAAACAAACACACACATAGCTCCCGAACAGCGCGCTCTGTTGCCTAGAAACATTTATAAACGTGTCACTGTGCTGATGTGATGATCTCAAGTAGATGATTATCATCGTTTATTATCTTCCGCTTCATCCCATGTCCATCCAGGGGGAATGTTTTGTGCTCTGGGCGGACGCACGTGCACTTACTCACTCGCGCACACTATATGGGGCAATTTAGAGCAGCCAATTTACCTTTAATACATGTTTTTGGACTATGTGAGGAATTTGGAGAACCCAGAGAAAACGGGGGACACGGGGAGGACATGGAAACTCCACCCAGACTGGGATTGGAACCTGGATCCCCAGCGCTGAAAGGTGCTAATCACTAAGCCACCCCAATAAAATCACACGTTTAGCGATTTGTGAAGTGATGCAGCTTTGTTTAAATGGCGTTAAAGAGCTTTAGTGAGAAAGGAAATGACATCACTACCTGAATTACACTTATAATCCCTAATAATCTGTCACTGGACCTCTGAGCCCGTCTGATCCACATGGACACTGCTGCTGTAGATGCCGTGAGTCTTTTCTCATTAATAGGATCACGTGTTGACCTGGCTCCGTTAGCAAAATACGGAAAAACAGGCCAGCGCTAATTGCATTCCATCACAAAGCGAATGGCAGCGGGGCCGACGAGAGAGAGCCCCAGGCCTGAGAAGTTCCGTAATGAAGGCAGCTTTGTCCTCACACCTAAATAATGATGTCCCCGAGTGAACAACCTCGATCCCTGTCCCATGACGGGCTCCTCGATCGGACAGCGTCGGCCCTTGTAATTAAAGCCACAATAGCCGCCCAATTATGCGGCGGCGGAAAAAAAAACGGCCGTGGTCCAGCGGGCCTGAAGGACAGACCTGCTAATGAGCAAGCACAGTGCAAAGTGTCCCGGACAGCGAGAGCGGTGTTGTTCTGCATATAGAGTTTATGAACGAACAACGTGTCAACAAGCGTCTTGCCGGCTCCATCAGAGCGACATCCTGAACATCTGAACAACACGTTTCCACAACATATTCAAATCGGCGACGTCATCCGCAGCTGGATCGAGGCGGGAACAGTTGGTTTCACACCAAGTACAGGGTGGTTCCTGCCAGACGGGGCCTCGGCGGCACTTTGCATGTCCTAATGTTCATGTTCCTAATCTAAATTCCGCGTGTCTCCCATGCAAATCCAACTAGGAAGCTTATAGTTCATGCAAAACACGAGAGATCGTAAAGATGAACACTTACCTTTTGTCAGTGGCCTCCTTTACCTGCAAGGGAAAAACAAGATAGGATGTAAAAAAAACAGTAGATTAATACAGACGACACAGAACATCCAGGACTGACCCCTCAAAGCTGGACACTTCTGACCGGACCTATACTGTAACACCAAGTGTCATCATGATGGAGCCATGGAACGAGGGTGGATGGCAGCCCAAAGTCAATTACAATATACTGTAGAATATACAACATTCATGATATGTTTTGCATGTTCTCTCCATGTCTGTGAGGTTTGTGCTGGGAAGGGTTTAAAAATAAAAGTTCACACCTAGGTCGCATAGAAGTGTCTGTAATTCACATTTTTCATAAAAAAAGCTTCCAGATGTTGCCACTCAAACATGGGGAGGACATACAAATCACACAGCAGGGAGGTCTTCCTACAGCAGGGATAGGGGGAATCTGAATGGGGGGGGGTCCAGAAAGGACCCATGAGATTACAGAATGACTTTACATCACTGTGCTGCAGGTTAAAAACAATACGCACGTCACATTCCACGTCCTGAAATATGACCACACACACACACACACGGCGTCACACAATGAGATGCTCAACTGGGCGATCAACAGTGCAGCTCTAATTGTGTCGTGTTTCTTTGAAAATTAAGTCAAACGCACATTAATAATAGATGACAAGAGCTGACTCACAAATGTCACTCTACTGTTCATCATTCCAAACGTGCCGCGTGGGATTAAGAGCAGCTCACTACACCGAGCAAACAAAAGGCCTGGGAAATGGCACTTTAGCATTACATCCAACACATGCCAATGCATTATGGACTACGGTGTGCTGCGTGGGAACAGTTTGGGGAAGGCCATTTTCTGTTAATGACTGTTTGACGTTCATAAAGACATGTTTGGGAGAGTGACCCTGACTCCAATCCATCCAACACCTTTGGTATTAAGACTGACATTGTGAGCCAGGCTGCCCCCTCATCAGTGTTTGACCTCAGAACAGAAATTACAAACACCCACTCGTTTTACACTTTTTTATACGAGACTAATTTTCTCACTGTTCCACTATATTTGACTATTTTTACTATTGTTACGATCTGTACTATTTTATTGTTACTGCTACCGGCTGCTAAATTCCCTCCAGGATAAATAATTCAAATTCTAATAGTCTGTTTATGTATGTAATTAAAACTGTAACTCAAATTCCTTTGCAAACCCGATTTAATGTTATCCGTTTGAGGAAACGCTCCTCCATAAACCGTTCATATTTCCCTGTACACAAAGCAAAGTCCATAACCGATGAGGTTTGATGAGTTCAGTGTAGGGCTGGGACGATACGGCCTAAAATCACTATTGCGATATATTGAGCGGTTTACCTCGATAACGATCATTTTAATACACACCCCAAAAATAAAGAATGTATACGGCCACATTGATGGTACAATTCCCTTTTTATTGCCATGTAGTCACGTGACCACCCTACAGAGGGCACGCAGCCTCTTAAAGGAACATGAATGTAGCTGACAAATTTTAAGATACTGAAAATACCGATATGAAAATACCGATTCAGTATCGTTAGGGGTCGTGACCTCGTGTTCTTTTGCTTTTACACAACAGTTCAACAGGAGCCAATTTTTTAAAACGTAATAAATGACTATAGATTAAGATTTATATGTTTATTTAACCATTTATTCGGTTCTTGCCAGCACACATACTGTATTTCCCTGGTGGCTCAGGTATGTTGCCTAGCAACACATATAAACATACTACACCAGAGGACGTTTGCAGGGAAGTATTGATGAGGTGTGTCGGTTGTGACAAAGGCGTCACAGAGATGGATAGCGATCCCTAATGAGAACAGTTTTCTAATAACCTTTAATCAGATTTCCCATCATCCATCTCAGTAATAACGGACGACTCGATTAAATAGTGGTTGACCAGGAATGGACCAGATAGAAATATCAGGAATTTGGGGTTTTCTTTCATTCTTTTGGCTTGGGGGCCCCACTGGAGGAGCCTCATGTGGGGTGTAGGGGACCTGGGTTCACCCGAAGGTGTCAGCACAAGTAACCGCCGATTCATCAACTGCTTAAAGCTTATTGTGAGGCATCACTCCAGGAGGCTGAACAGAACAAATAGTATTATACAGAAAACTGCAGGGGGTTATATACTTATGACCTCAGGACTGACTGTGAGAATGTGTGCGGAGAAATCCACTCTACCTCGGCGGTGTGGTCGGCGGTACCGTCTGCACTCTGACCCAACGTGGGTGGGATGTCACTGCTGTCCGGTGCCTTCAGTCTGTCCATGACGCTCTCAGGAACTCCGGGGGTGTCCGTGTCAGTGTCACCGTTGGGGTGGGTGAACGTGGCGAGGGGGGATTTCTTATAGTGAGGAGACAGAGGGTTCTGTTGTGAGAGTAAGGACTCCAGCTTCTCACCGGGCTCCTCCTCGGTCCTGCTCATTTCCCGGGACGAAACTCTAGTGCTCCTCATCCTCCTGAGCGTCGGGGACGTGGAGATACGAGCCGGCGCCTGACGGTCAAATTGGAACAGGGGCATCCGAATGTTGTCCGTGTCGCCCACTGAGGCGCATCGCAGCCTGGAGGGGGTCCGAGCCAGCTCAATCCGGAGCAAGAACGGATTGGCCGTCTGGGTGCCTCGGTCCACGGTCGTCTCGTCGGCCGTCTGTGTCTGAGCGTCCATCCTGTGTGCGGCGTCCACGTTGTGCCATTCAATGTAGGTCCAGTCCAGGGTTTTCCCCACATCCTTCCCGTTAATATGCATGGGATTCAGGTCGGTCATCTTACGCAAGGCATGATATATTTAAAGATGTGAAAGGAAGTGGTGCCAGACGAGTCGGGTGGGAGACACGTCACAGCGCATCCACCTGCAGGAAAATCATATGTTACCAACTCACCATTAAAACGTGCGTCTTTCATACGGTACCCATGTAAACTTCACACGCCCCTCGTAATTTTCTCTTTACAGAATGACTGACCCGTAAATGTCAGTGCACTTCTCCCCTCAGGTCCTTCCACAGATGTTCTATAAGATTTAGATTTTAATTCTGACTGAAGCACATTCCGCTTCCTGGTGTTAAACCGCTGGGTTGATACTATGGTGGTGGTGGTGGTGGTGGTGTGTTTGGGGTCATTGTACTGCGAGGGATCACAGTGTGATGTGTAAATATGTTTAGTCCATACAGAGTATTAATCCAGTCACCCTGAACATTTAGGTAA
This sequence comes from Xyliphius kryptos, assembly GCA_025769995.1. Classification (NCBI taxonomy): domain Eukaryota; kingdom Metazoa; phylum Chordata; class Actinopteri; order Siluriformes; family Aspredinidae; genus Xyliphius; species Xyliphius kryptos. Next base: position 7,397 of record JAOUQT010066860.1, read on the forward strand.
AACATGAGAATCCTATTTAAATATGACATCGTTCCAAAAGTCTGTACACCATTTTTATATGAGGGAGGGTTTCAAGGTGTTTCCCCAAAATAGTTAATAAACAGAGAGTTTCAATGTTCCACAGCTGGTTCTCTATAACATTATAAAGCATTTCAATTAAATTACTTGCTGTCTACAGAAAGTAAACAAAGCCTCAGTGATTCCGACTCAAAAACCCAGAACTGATGTACCTGGATAATTAACAGCTAGTTAAAGGCTGATTAATTCTGTACCCCAGATATCCTCACTATTATGCTTAAAAATAACTAATTGTTTGTGTTGGGGGGGGGGAGGAGTGCACGATTAAAGACTTGCTAAAGAGTTTGCATTGACATTTACACCTCATTAGTTCAAATACAAGTCTGAATTCATTTCCGTTTTCTGCAGAATGAAGAGAACATGCTTCAGTATTACTCAAGTCACACATAATAACTAGTTTTAGAACCCCGGTTAGTTATACGGAACATTTATGGGACATCAGATGGGAGATCTTTACATAAATGTACATTTCAAAGGGATTAAAATGAAAGATGTGATGATCGGCAAATAGGTTCCTTTATGTGAAACATCAAAGACCTGATGGAAACCTGTTTTAAAGGGATAGTTTCTTTTTTTTTTCTCTTTGGGTCAAATTCTTTCTTGTTGACAAAAACAAAACTAATATAATATTAATTTAGAACCCCAAAAATGACCACAGTAGCGCATTAAGATTATGTAAGGATCTTAACCTGTTTATAATGGCATTATAAACGTGTCATTGGTTCAAACAAGTGCTTTACTCTGACATGCATGCTTTGCTTTTGCTGTTTTTTGTGTTCCAACTCAAGAACATACAGGTTTTTTTTTTCCACTCAGTGACAAGTTAAACCCAAAGTGATGAGTTAATAGGTCCGTGTACAAAACACCAAAAATCCTAATGGAAAACCTTCCTAAATGACTGGACATGGTCCATGGTGGTGCCGACATAGTTGCGGCTACATAATTCTGGCACATATATCGATTAAAAGGCATTATGTATAAATTACATCGTCACTATGGGACACTTTACTTTATACTATATATTCATATGAATACTTTTTACACACTCTATACATTTCTGTATTTATTAATTACTGCACTGACGTCTATCTGAGGTAAGTAAATCGCATTGATTGGTTCTTAATGTTCCAGTCTTTTAATATTAGGACTATTTTTTTTTTATTATTGTATTAATACAGTGGTTTTTTGCTGCTATTGGTTGCTGTTTATCTATATCAGAGGTCACCAATGGACAGACCGCGGCCCGGGTCCGGGTCCGGACGTTGTTCACTGCGGACACAAACTGATAAAGTATTAATTTGTCACTGTTTATTTAAAACAACCAAACTTTTCTTGTCTTTACCGTACGTTCAGTAAACTCACAGTCCAATGGTGTGCGTAGTAAGTGCACCAAAGGTGCTCCCAATTCCATCTGTGCCAATTCGGGAGCGCGGCGCACGCACAGGCGAGGTACGAAGCGTGAGGCAGCAGTTGGAGGATAAATAAGTTTTTAAAAAAGGCTCATTTAGATGCAAGGTCTAAAAAAAATAGACAGCGAAAAAGCAAGGTGCACTTTTTCTTTTAACTTTTTGAAAAGCAATCTGTTTCTTTAATGCAAAAATACATTTCAGTTTTCTGGATAATTCAATCAGTTTAGCATTAAAATCAATAAATATTGTTGAAATATATTAAAGGATATTTGTCATTTGTTTTCAGTTACTCGGCTTCTTCAGTACACAAGTTCCATCCATCCATACATTATCATCTTAATCCTATACTAGGCTCTTGTGGGGGTGGGGGGGGGGCATGTCCAGGGGAGAACATTTTGGGCACTGGGCAGATATAGGGGTAATTTAAAGCATCAGATTTACCTTAAATCCATGTTTTTGGACTGGAACACCTGGAGGAAACCCACACAGACACGGGGAGAACATGGAAACTGCATCCAGATTGAGATTCGAACCGAGAGGCGAACATGCTAACCGTGCCACCAAGTTTACAGGATATGGAACTACATTATAACCATAAGTTAGAAATTATGACTGGACCTTGGCCTGAGAAAACTTCCTCTTACTGGACCCTACTCAATTCTATTTATTACTTTCTGCTCCTGCTGTATATCATTAAAGAAATGACAAAGCAGGACTCCGAATGACTTCGGATTTGACAACGTTTTTCTTTTTGAAATAGCAGATTGTAAATGCGTATCGTAAAGTGATATTTTGCTTAAACTTGGTGTCGGCACGCCGTGGGAAAGTAAACCGCCGGAACCTCTCTGCACCTGATCCGCTCCGGTCACTCACTCACATCTGAGGCTAAACTAAACCGGGTCAAATAAAAGCCGTTCGGCTTCAAATTAACATTCCGAACTCCGGAGCAAACTCCCCAAATACGAGGAACGGAGAAAATCCACCTCGTGTTGTTAACAACTCAGTAAATTCGAAACAAAAGTCAGTAACGTACTTACAGCTCTGACGGTTTGAGTCCTCCGTTTTCCTCTCAGCTCGAAAAGCTGACACAACCGGACTCACCTGAAAACATTTCCAGTCGTTCAGTTCCCGTCTCAAGAAGTGAATTCTGTTCGTACAAGTCGAACAGAACGCGAGGAACACACACAATACCCTCCGCGAGCGCACAAAAGCCTCTGTCTGACAAACCCACTTTCGCTGCTGACCATCGCTGAGGAAAGTGCGCGAAGGCGGAGCTATGGTTACCGCGCACTTCCATACTGCACAGTACGCTTAGCTGCGTCACTGCGTTACCCTTACATACTACATTCACATACTGCGTAACGGGTTAGTGCGAGAAAAGTAGACTGCTCGTGTGTTGATATGTGATCTTTAGTGTAAAGGCTCGTTGTACACACACACACACACACGTGTGTGTGTGTGTGTGTGTGTGTGTGTGCAACGAGCCTGTATA
>JAOUQT010066869.1:0-10375 GCA_025769995.1 Xyliphius kryptos
GTGTGGTGCTGCGGGGGGGCAGTTTGCTCGATCGAGGATGACGAGCTCTGCTTCGCACCACACTTTGCTTAAATCTTCCTGCAATTATTGTTTTACTCTTCAATATTTGTTTGAAAATCTCTCCTTCGATACCCTTTGAAACCTTGCCTTAGTTAAAATAAAGCGGCTTCAAAAGTAAAAAAAAAAAAGTCTCTCTCTCTCTCTCTCTCGGCTCTGTAATCTTATTTTTCGGGCCCAGGCTTCATGTTGCTCTTCGATATTGCTCCTCTAATTGATCCACCCAGCGATTTAATCTGATCTAATCTGTGCAGTATTGCTCTCACACAATCATCCAGTTCCACCATCTCTAATAGCCTATCAAGTTCCAGCACCCAAGCGAAAGCAAAAGTGTGTGTACACACAGTTCTCATCCAGAAGTATTGAAACTTCAAGGTAATTTCATTAATTTTTCTGCAGACTGAAGATATTTGGGTTTGAGCTCAAAGGATGAATATGATGGAGTTCAGAGCTTCGTATTTTATCTTCTGGCAGTGACATCTGTGGTCTATTAAACACGCGCACATTTTATTTTTATACATATAGATAGATAGTTAGTTAGTTAGTTAGTTATGCAGCTGTGGGTTTTTATACCTATGATATTGATTATATATTGCTCTTCTAATATTTTTACAATAGAACAGACTTTTCGGTCAAAATAGACATTAGAAATCGTTGGTACTCATGTAGAGTTTTAAACCCCCTGATCCCCATTAATGCCACCTATTATACACAATGTTGTATACAGTACTGGATATTTAAATCGTTTAAAGTTAACAGGACAACTTTTGCAAACTCACCCAACTCCTCACCCATCAGGACAACAGTGCAAGTTCCTAAAACTCTATTTGCTCGTTCTTTCCTCATATTTTTTGTATAAAATAATATTTAGTTAAAGCAAAAGTGACCTTTTTCTCTATTTTATGTGGATCCTGAGTTAATTAACCTGTAACAGAGGTTAAAGGGGGTGTTGTGTGCCCCCTGTGGTATTCAGGTTATTAGGGATTTACTGGAGCCAAAACATTTGAATCTGTATTTGCATCAAATTAAAACATTCAAACTTGAAATTCAAATGATGTTATTTTGTGAAATCGAAGCTTCACCTCCTTCACTCCTGAAGGTCTCCTTGTTCTTTACAAAGTTAGTTGTTGAATTTGCTCAAATTTGCTTTGTGTTTAGGTACCAGTGCAGTACCAGGTAAATCAGTGGGTCTAATGTTTGTAATGTACTCTGCACATGGGTCCATGAGAACAGAACATAGTTCTTCTTGCATGAGCTCAGGATTGTATCTAGTTGTGTAATCTCAGCATGATCAGACAACAAGGAGCTCAGAGCTGAAAAACATCCAGCTGTTCGGGGTCACTTTCATTTTGGCAGTTTGAAGCTTCAGTCAATCAATCAATTCAGTTGACTATCAAACCTGTCTGCAGTGTTTTCACATTTTTGTGTGTTGGATGTTTTATCAGATATGTAACAGTGTGTATCTCTCTCTAGTACTACGAGATGTCGTACGGACTGAACATCGAAATGCACAAGCAGGTAAGTGTGGTTTTATATCATATACCTGTGTGTATGTGCGTGCTGGGTTCTGAACAGCCTGCACTGTTAATAGAATATAATAGAACCATGGAACGTGTGGCGCCTGCTGATAGCTACAGGTCAGTAGAACTAAAGCTGGCACCCAGCATTGTAGCAGTTCTGTAAACATATGCTGCATGAAAATAATGAGACCACGGGTTCAGTTCTGAGACATGTTGGCATCAGCCTCGTCACTGGTGCCCGCTGCCCGGGCGTTGTGTGTTTGCAGTACTTAGTACAGAGATTTCCAGGATTGCATTAAGAAACTCGGATGGAGTGCAGTGTGGAGTAAAACATAAAGGAATTTGCATGCTGTAGTGCAGGATGGAGGCAGTAGAGGGTGAGAGGTGCGTGAGTGCATAAATAAATGCAAAGAAGATCTCATCGTTTTGTATTCTGCCAACTCTTCCTTTGTCACCCTCCATTCTCTGCCTTCTCCCTGTCACTCTGTTGCACTCTCAATCTTTTCTTCTTCTGTTCCATGCTGTGCGCTCTGTCAGGGTGGCAGAGCTTTGTGCCAGGGCCGTTCTGAATCAGGGTTATTTGTTTGTTTGTTTTACATCCCTTTAAGCATTGTTCTTTACTCTGCTGCTCCTGTGTTTACGTCTGTATTCACACTGACGTTAATCTACATCAGTCACACTGACCTGCAAAAAGATTAAACACCACAGGAGAGATTGAACTTTTAAGGGACTGCATCACAATTATACATCCAGCGGCTCTGTAGAAATCCTCTACAATCACCCCCCCCCACACACACACACACAAACACACTGCTTCCCCCACCCTCTTGTATGTCCACATGATTCAGAGGGTTCCTATTAAAACTTTGTGAAGTCAGGCTCTAAGGTTGAATAAGACCAGCAACCGAAAGTGTTCAGTAAGAGGGTGGTAGTCCTAAATAGAGCCTATCCCGGTACACAAACACCAAGCATTTAATTACATGGAATGATCATCCACTTTAAGATTAGCTTTCTCTGTAATTAAACAGCTTCATCCTCAAACCCGGTGTTCCTGGATCAAAGGTAATCAACAGTAAAATGAAGCCACAGCCGAGCAGGATCTGAGGGTTTACATTACAGTTCACACCACACCCACTGACCTCAGAGGATATAGTTGACCTATTTAACCATCAGGTAGTTTTACAGATGCTTGGGCAGATGTATGGGTTAATGAGTTCATTTATTTATCCAAAGGAACATTTGGATCTGTATGTATTAGTCAGTTTTTTCAAACTCTACCAACATGTGCTTGAAATAGGACCTGTTGCACTGGACCTGTCCTGCTGTGGATATTTTATATCTTTATCACTCTTAAGCGTCTTAGCATTTGCTTCAATATTGATCTGATCTGCATCAGACTGAGCCATCCGCTCAGATCACATGCACATGTGCCAATCATATTTGTACCAGAGACCTTCAAACCGATACTCAGCTGGCTTTAGTTTAATAGGTAGATCCTTTTTTTAATGTGGATGTGTGATGATGATGATACAGTATTGATGTGAAGCTCATGTAAACTGAGGTTTCTGTTTTCTTATAGACCTGTATTCATGTGGATGTAGGTTCAGTAACCTCTCTCTCTCTTACAGGCAGAGATTGTAAAGAGATTAAATGCCATCTGCGCTCAAGTCCTGCCATACCTGTCTCAAGAGGTATGCCACTTTTTAAAAACACAGCGTACTGTAGTAGAGTTGTAAAGTTTTCATATTCGTATTAACGTATCTACTTAACACTAAGATGTTAACATCCATTCACATGTCGGCTTTACTGATGCTGGGTGAAGGAGGAGGATGCATGCAGAACATATGTGACTGTTAGAAATTACTTCTATCATGTAAAACCTGTCTGTTCTCTCTGACATACAGCACCAGCAGCAGGTCCTGGGAGCCATTGAGAGAGCCAAGCAGGTCACTCCACCAGAGATGAACTCCATCATCCGGGTAGGTTAGGGATTCATAATGGGACACTAACGTGGTACCTAAATCTAGAGTTATTATTTAAACTTGTGCAGAGGATGGAGTCCTTGTTTAACTTTAGTTCAGTTAGCAGATTTTTTTGAGGGGGATCCTGACTTCCCCTCAGCAATGTGTGAGCAACATGGGACATTAAATGGATTGCTTTATCAGATTTCTCCGGGACAGAGCTGAGGCAGGTCCCCAGAGACCCTCTGAGAACTTGCTGTAGTGAGGGATGTGTGGATTTCCTGAATGTGATTATGAGGGTGTGCTACACACCCTGACCTTTGGTTCGATGAGTGCCTGATGTAATAAAGGATCTGAATTTAATTCCTCAGAGAGTTTTGTACGTAAAGCTCTGCAAACCTATATACCCACTCCATCTTGGAAAAATAAGAACGTAGGAGGACCGACTTTGAACGATGATTGAGATGTTTGGTGTCAGGATCCGAGTAGAAGATTTGTGCCGTTTGTTTTGGATGAATGTGAAGAAAGCGTTGAGAATTTGGGCAAATATCCCATTTTGAGAAACTTTAAAACACTGTGCAGTGCTTTCCCGGGTTCTGTGAGGGTGGCATGGCAACGGAACAAGATAGTACAGAACCATGTGCTCCAGGGCTGTTGGTCAGAGACAGCGGTTTGGGCTAAAAGCCTGGTAGATGGAGTAAAGCTGTATTGGCTGGTTGCTTGTGATGTGGAGGGGCATGAGCTTAGGAAGTCCAAGAAAAGCAGGGGTAGGAGAAACCTTTTGTGTCAACGTAATGTAAGGAATTTGTTTTTGTGCTTTTTCTCCCGGAGCAGCAGCAGTTGCAGGCGCACCAGCTCTCCCAGCTGCAGGGTCTGACCCTGCCGGTGACACCTCTCCCCCTGGGGCTCAGCCAACCAAGCGGCCTGCCCACCGTCACCTCCAGCTCCGCCCTCTTCTCCCTCTCTAGCATCCTGGCATCGCAGGCTCAACTTGCTAAGGAAGACAAGAGTGCCAGGGACGCCTCGGACAGCCACCGCGACGAGGACGCCGACAAGTCCGACTAGCCGGCACGACCTCACGGCTGATTCTGCGCCTCCAATGGCGCTCGCTTATAGTGCGGCCTCATCGTCCTTCTTTTCTTCTTCTAGCCTCGCTAAAAAAATGGCTGTTGTGTTCTTATCGGTTGTTTCAGATCCTCACACTAGCTGCATTATTCACTTAGCTTTTTTTACTGTCGCGTTTGATTATTAGCATTTTGTCTGAGTGTATATATCGATATCTATCTGTACAATGTATCTCATACTCTGCTTTGTCTCAGCATGACTCTCCTGCTCCACTGAGGCACCACCAGTGTTTGAGCAAAGTTCACTCCTCTCTTTCCTTTCTGAAAGTACCCCCCCCCCCCCCGCCTCCCCCGCAGGATCAGAAAACTGAGATACAGGGTATCTATCTGTAGGGTACAATACAGAAGAACAGCAACGATGCGATACGATACGAAGGATAGCAGTAGTATAAATTCTGAGTCTGGTTCCACAGCACTGACTCCGCTGCACCATACCGCAACTCCCAGGTGAGTTCTTATACAGTCTCTCCAGTTTCTTTTAAAGCAACATTATGTAACTGACTGAGGTCAAAGTATTTAAGAAAGGGTTCACAGGGGAAGGGGTCGCCCTGTTCCTCCAGGTCACTGTATCGTCACCATCAATTCAAATCTGCTATTTAAAGATCACATTTTTACATAATGTTGCTTTAAACATCTTATTTCAAACCAGTTAATTAGTTTCTTCACAAACATCAGATGTTCTATGTCTGGTGCACTCATCAGGTTCGTACTGGAGCTGCTCTTCATCGATTCGAATAATGATTATTGATCTCTTTAAATGACATTCAGGCATTAAAAGTCTTGTTTACCTTCAGCTTCATATTTAACAGTGTAGTTCAGATCAGTCATGTGAGTCATATTGCCCATGATCCCTCTGGCAAACCATGTGATCTGCATGTTTATTATATTTACAGTGCACTTAATTTGGTCTGGTTCTTAAGAAAGCCCCCATGTACACTACACACCAAACACTAAACCCAACCCAACCTGTTTCAACACAACTGACTGCATTATGGGATTTGTAGTTAATATACTTCAATAAATTACCAGCGCCATGTTGACGTCACCGTTTAAGCTTTACCTGGCTGGAGTTATGATGTCATAATGGCTTTGGCTCACAGTTTTAACATCATGAATTCTCAGAGAATTCTAAACAAAAAACTAAAATCTGATGTAGCTTTTAGTTTACTGAGTCTGTAATTCTTTCTGATGACAATGAACATTAAATTAGGAAACAATGGTCCACATTAGTGTTTATCCTTCTCTGAATCAAAAGCCTTTAAATAGCACTTATGAATTAGGAATGATATTTGGGTGGACAGACAGCAGTGAGTTAGGAGAACCCTACTAAAGAACCTTCCATTTAGACAATGTATTGAGAAGATAATCCAGTAATCATGTATTCTGATCATTAATTAGCCTCTTGGTCCTGCAGCTCCAGTTCTAATCTAAAAATGTGTACTGCGCATGTCTCATCAGATCAATCCAAAGCTGCGAGCTTTAAATGTTCTAATGAATCTCTTCTAGGCGTGCAGTGTTGCAGGAGAACTGAGATGATTCGGACTCATTGTTTCTGTGCTCTTGTCCAAGACAGCGAGTCACCCAGACGGCCTTCACCAAGTGAAGAGCCCATCCACTTTAAACTGCTATTTATTGCTGGTTGGTTGGTTGATTAGTTCTGGAGTTTATAATGAGTACATTGAGATCAGAAGCATCTTTAGAGAGCAGGAGCACTTTGTGAGCAGCTTTCCTTATTCAGATTTATGTAAGCTGTTAAAGTAGGTGCAAATAAGCACACAACGTAAACTAGGCCCCAGAATCATCACGGTCACAGACCTACAGTATGGAGCATGCGGTATTTAAATACATAAAGTAGAGCTTCAGTTTACGTTCTGAAACTTCAGACATCATTACGATGGTCTTTGATGAGATCTAGTTGACTTGATGTTTAAGTGGATTTTTTTTTCAGTCTTTTTTGTGTTGTGCCTTTAGTCTGTGATGAAATCATTCTTTTATGCCAGTAGGGGGCAGTAAACTTTCAGAAAGCTCTCTTGCCCGTCCAAATCTTGGAACTCTGGACCGGCGCAGAACTCTTGAGACATTCAGACTCTCATCAGTTGCTGCTCGTATTAAAGATGTGCTCCATCCTGCACAGCTTTCTCTGCTCTCGCACATCCATCATTCAAACAGCTGGAGGTGTGAGAGAGCTCAGTGGGAGGGAACCATGAGCTTTTTCTGTCCCATCAATAAGAGCAGTTATAGCTGTAGATATGTCTTGGCTGTCTGTGAGCATGTGTTAAAAATTAGAAGGCATTTGGTGCATTCCTGAGATCCCTACCCTCCTCTAGGGATTTAGGGTGAAGGGGGTGGTCGATTAAACATCTAACAAAGTTAACAGTTTGTGTAAAAGCTTGTTGAGAACAGTGTGTTGTGTTTTGCAGCACAGGAAGTTGGGTTTGATGTAATGTCTTAGATAAATCGGTGCAGGTGAAGGATGAAAGACAGCTCCAAGAACACAGAATCTTCTGTTGGTTCTGTGACATGCTGGTTAGGAGTTCAGCTGTATCGAAATGAGAGAGGAACGACGGGACTGATAGTTTGAACCTGGTCATGTAGAGAGGGGTTGGCTCTTTAATGGGATGTAGTTCTGTATCCTGTGAGTTCATGGACCTTTAACTGGTTGCAGAATCACAGAGCCTGTACGGCTCGTCCCAGGCTTCTGACCTGAACACTTTGCTCATTTCTTTGCTTTATGTTTTCGAGAGGTTCTTTCCTCACTCTACCCCCCCCCCCCCCCCCCCCCCCCCCCCCCCCCCCCCCCCGACCACTGCTTGCTCTTCACTCTGGTTTGCGTAATGCATTGTAATTTTTGTAGCCTCCTCTTTCTGATTATTGTAACCTGAAGTGCAACGTAAATGTTTGACGGTAGCTCGAGGATGACAGAAGTCAAATGTTTTACTCTATAAACAGATATTTCTGCAGTAAGGAAATGCTGCTGGTGCCTTACAAATAAAATCAGACCGGTGGAGAACCAGAGCGGTGCTGGTGTCTAAATCTAACTTTACAACTAAAGATTCAAATGTGTTGGACTTGAATTTGGGCACTTTCCCTGAGTTTTGGGGCGAAGCGGGGCTGAGGAGGAGACCCTTATCTGTCTGTTCATCCATCTTGCTCTCAATTTTCCATTTATAGGCGTTATTGGCATGACAATGCATTTGTATTGCACAAAGCTGGGGTACAAGTTAAAACGGGGACAAAAAGAATTACGAAAAATGATACAATATTTACAAACCTCTTTCTCGCCGTGCACCCCGTCTCTCGGACCACTTTCTACATCCAGAGCTGACTTACAGCTGTTCAGCAATAGCAACAGTACATGCTGTGCTGGTTTATTCATGTCCAGGGAGTGTGGACTCTCTCTCACACACACAGGCTCATTGCCCCTTGTTCTGGATTCAACATCTAAAGTGTGTTTATTGGCAGCTCTGTTTTCCTGCTGCCCTTCATTCCCTTCCTCATCACTGTAGAGCTGCTTCTCTTTAGGTTTTGTTTCTTTGTCATGTCCTGACTCCTCATCCTGGTCTAATTTCTTTAGCCCTGTGAGTGCGTGCGCATAAAGAGTGGAGAACCTGTTTTAGAGCTGAGATGATAAAGGAGGAGGAGTTTTTAGAGCAGCTGGTTACAGAACGAGGTCCAAATGAGGTACAGATACCTGATGATTGGAAGATAAATAAAGGAAACTGAAACCACAGGTTTATTTTTGACTACATTTTATTCATGAAAGGCTTTGAAACAGATGGGTCTTCAGCATCTGCACGCACCACAACCCTCTGCGTTTTTGGGAAGGGTAAATAAACCCAGTCAGAGCCTGTTGGTTCTCACAGGAACAGAACGGACGACCCAGTTCTCTTCACTCACTGAAGCAGCAGCGCCAGAAACGGGCAAACAAAGTGGGACGCAGGAAATAGCACTCAGGTGTTGCTACTAATGAGCTTCTTATAGCGCCATCAATCACTTCCTGTTAGTGACCCCCCCCCCCCCCACACCCTCCCTTCATTACTGTACGCATGCGAATTAGGATCCTGAGCTTATTAAATTCACACTGCGTGGTTTCCGGGACATTTCATTTCCATCTGCTTTTGCAGAGCTCGGGAGCAGGAGTTGGTATTGCACCTGAAGGTCAGAGGTCACAGTTGGAGGTCGGGGAGCAGAAGGCCTCTCGCATGTCTCAACCTGAGTCAGGGTCAGGTTCCGAGGAGAGTCTGAGCTGCTTGTGCAGAGCACTTTCATCCTGCCCCTCATTCTTTATTTACCCGATTACTGTCTTCTCTCTCCAGCATGGCTCTGAAGTGAGAAAGCACCCCGGGCTAGGAGAACCACTGCGCCCCTCTGTCTCCCCCCGTCCTCTGTTCTTCCATCTCCCTGTCTCCATATTAGCCCCAAGCCCGATCTTGGTTCCTCTCTCTGCGTCTTTTTCAACTTTTTGTCAGTCTCCTCTCACCTCCCCTTCCTCTGCAGTCCCCTAACTTTGTGTAGTGACCTTTATTCCTCCTCATTCTCTCCTGTGGGTGCGCCGTCTCCCGCAGCCCTTAGGGATGTAATTATGTCGTAACTGTGTTGATAACATTACCGCGGTCGTTAAGGTGAGAGCCTGAGTGCCTCATTTACCGGTTAACGATGATGCAGAGGGTTCAGTGGGTGTGTGGGTGTGTGTGGTAAAAGCTAAACACTGGGTACTATCCCGGTCACACGGGCTGCTAGTTCTTCCTGTAGTCTGGGTCCCTACAGGAACGTGGTTACTGAGGAAATTGGATCATACGGGCAGAATCCTGGTTTAGTGATGGATATAAATATGCAGGCTTTATTTTATGGCTCTGTTTAAATCATCTGATGTCGGATTTAAAGCATTAGAATTAATCTCCATGTTGATGGGGTCAGAATCGGGTCCACACTGCGTCTTCCTGATGGTGGGAGGGACTGGCACTCCTCAGCTGGGAACAGAGTGGGAGCTTTGTGTGTTTACAGAGTAAGAACGGCTCTATGAGACTGAGGTCACTCTATGCACGAAGGTCCTGCATGGGGCTGATGAGCCACCAGAAAATGGAAGGTGAGCAGATGATACCTGGAGGAGGAGGGTGGACTCATCAGAGAGGGTGGCCTGCTGCGGCTGATCCAAATGAAGGCTGACAAGCTTCCAAACACCTTCTGCTCCCCAAGGAACCCGGAGTTTAAACAGAGCACAGCAGCAGTGTTCCAGCTCTTCTCTCACACGTGGCCGTATATTTACGAACACTGTGGAACAGTTTGGGTTTGGCTATTTTCGGTGACTAGATGATTACTTCACAAAGCCAATTTCATAAAAAGGTTGAGTTTGGTGAAATTCTTTGACCCACAAAGAGCTCTGAACTCAACCATTCAGAACCCCAGCTATTAATTCTAAGGGACAAGTGAGAATCACATGGTCCTCCAAGTTACGTTGTTCCAGCCGCAGCATTTTTTACAGCCTTTTTCATGATGTAAATCAAAACGTAAGCCCTGTGTTCATTAATTAATAACCGCTAAAGATGAGAATGTGATTAAGTCTGATCTCTAGGTGATATTTTATAAATCATATTGGTATGAACTGGTCTTCATGCCTCCTCCATTAGGCTGTAGCTCTGTGACCGCGTGACCTCAGGATGAACAGCTCAAGAAACTTCAAGAGTCAATGAAAGCAATGAAAGACTCACAAAGA
>JAOUQT010066879.1:0-10375 GCA_025769995.1 Xyliphius kryptos
ACCAGGCCATCATTTGGGACTGAACCAGCTGATATTAATTAGCACTGACAAGGGGCAGGATTGCTTTCTAATTACTGGGAGAGTTCAGCTCGTGTCTTGGCTTTCCATACCTTTTTGCACCTCCCTTTCTTCACATGTTCAATACTTTTTCCCTGTGCCATTTCACATAATTAATTAATTCTCTATAAAATGTGTTGTTATGTATTTTGGAGTCTCTAGAAAAATTTTAATGGATTTACACTGATGTAAAGAGAAAAAAACTAATTTGAATGGAATTAGTTTGGTTTGTAGTCTCTAAAAGTGGGACCTATGCTCTCTGATTCTACATCTATGTGGTGGAGCAGTAAGTTGGACATGGTGTGGGAAAATCGGCTGTTAAAAAGTTTGGTTTGTTGGGATGACAGGACATGTAAGATATCTTATGTTTATAATATGTATGAGTGTGTGTGTGAGTGGGTGAGTGTATAATATAAAAATACACGCTAATAGTTTTTCTGGCTGCTTTTCATCAATGCGCCTCAGTGCTATTTGTCGGATGTTGGTGGATTTATTCAACGTCCTGGTGTCGACAGACAGGAGAGATTGAGGTCAGCAGGTTTCTAGCAGTCTGTGTTTGATTTCAGAGCTTTGTCTCTGGATGTCTAAGCTGCACGCGATCCGTCCATCATTCATGCAGATTAACGAGAGCATGTGAAGACAAACAGCATTAATAAAACTGAATTATGCATCAGATCTCCTGTCAGCACCGACCATGCCATGCTGTAGAGCTGTGCGCACTTCGGCCTCTTACACACAGGAGTAAAAACACATCGCACAGTGTTCTGACAGTTGACTAAAACTACATAACACTGTTATCTCCAACCTACATCAGTACATGTGTCAAAAGTCCTGTTGTAAGTGTTCTGATTCCAAAAAAATCCCTTTGGGTGAGCTTTTTAATCCTGTTGATGAAGCTCCACTCATAAGGTGCAGGACTTCTTTAGTTTCTTTTATGAGTGTCCTGCGGACTGGGATGTTAGCTCAGTTATGCCTTGTGTCATAGATTCACCTCACGGGAACCTCATTATTACTCCATCGGGTGTAGTTCGTTCTTTTGTAGCTAAGCAAAAGCCCAAACCATTTAAAAAATATTTGTGCTCATGGAACCGAATTAATCTGGATCAGTTGTGCTTTATTTCTGCATGATTAATGGCTCTTGATGATCTGTGCTGTTAAAACATGAGAGTTTTTGTGATTGATGAGAACATCATTGCTGTGATGATCTACAGAGCCCATCCTCAGCTTGTTGTGACCAAATCACTGTTGCCCCGTTATTCACGATAACACGCAGTCTCATAGTTCTACGGCTTTAAAAATAAAGAAAAAGACATCAAATAATTGTCTGCATCTTCCAGAGATTCAGATTTGACCTGCTGCCCCAGAAGCACATTGTTCTCAATACTAATGAGGTATTTGACTCTTGATTGCCCCTTGATTTGTATTGTACCCCCCCCCCCCCCACTTAAAGGCACACATCAGGACAAATACTAATCCAATGGAAGTGAATCTGTAGTTTGAAGTGCTCTCTTTAGTGTAAATCAGGTGTCTAATTTTTAAAAGGCTGGTTTTCTGCAGGAACTGAAGTTCTGTGAATCTTTTTTTCTCTCAGTGTACACGTTCACTCATGGTTCAATAAAGAAACTGAAGATGAGTAACGGCACTTTTATTATTTTGGAATCGCCGTATTGGGAGACAGTAAAGTGATTGTTACACTGCTTTGACATGTAAAGTCCTAATATGTACATTAGCTGTGCTTGTTTATTATTTCACTGCAGGCGTTTTATTCATACTGTGCAGCTCGTAGTCAGTCACCCAAATCTTCTCATCTAATTCTTTGGGTTCATTTATCTACATCTAAAAAAAGTGCAATGCACTCACTAACTCCTCCCTAATTCTCCTGCTTCCCGAGTACCTACAAGACTGAAACATGGCACCCTGAATCCCTACCATGTCCTTGGGAAAATTAATGGGTTCTCACTTCCTACATTCGGTTGTTTGTTTGCTAGCCATCGAACGCAACTCCTTGGATGAATTGGGGTCTTGGCGAGTAGCTATAAATCTAAAACTTGGCTCCATCATTTCTTATCGTCTTGGAAAACCTACTGAAAATTCCCCTAAGAAAGCAAGCGCGTGGACACCGTAGTCCCAACTCACACTATTTTCATTCCACATATTCATTTCAGACTCATGCCAATTTCTAGTGAGATAACATATGCTGTGCGCCCCTTCATCCCCTTCACTTTACCATCATGCCAATTTATAGTGAGATAAAATATGCAAAGCGCCCCTTCATCCCCTCCACTCTACCCACACTCCAGTTGCTATAGAGATGACACACGCCAAGCACCTTAAATTATCAATATAATTTATCAACATCTATTTTATTTATTTTATTTTGTTTCAGATTTCTTGTTATCCCCTTCACTTTACCCTCATGCCAATTTCTAGTGATGGAGGCATGGCAGGTTTTACAGTTGCAAGTGCCCAAACATGCACCAGTTCATCTAAAAGAACCCACCTTCTTGCAAGGCTTTGGGTTTGGACACCGAAATCTGGAAACTTCCATACTGAATGCCAGTGGTGTCAACGAGCTGATACCTTGTCACTATGGTCTCAACCTCAGATTGGACAGGACCACCCTGTAAATGTATCCACATCCCAGATTAGAGCTGTGCAGAATTTGAGCCGCAGTTATAGAAAATCCCAAACAAAATAAGTACCTCAGATGCTAGTTCTAATGTTTCTCTCTCTCTCTATCTATCTCTCTCTCTCTCCAGCAGGAGAACTAATTACTTTCTCATGCTACATGTAATATTCACCAGCATCAGACAAATAGCACATAGCACTGAGGCGCTGTGATGAAAAGCAGCTAGAAAAACTATTAATGTCAATTTCTATTATTATACACTCACTCACTTTACACGCTCATACATGTCATAAAAATAAGATTTCTCACTCCTGATCTCGTCATCCCAACAAATAAAGTGTGTTTACTTAACTTCCTTTTTAATGCACATTGCCCTGCCACCACTGTATAAGAATTAGTCAACATATAATGCAGTAGTATATGGACGCCCGTCTTTTTCATGAAACCCAGGTGACTCGTTCAGATCTATGACACAGCTGGATAATATCAAACTAACTGTCATGGAACTATTCGGGAACAGTTTGGGGAAGGTCCTTTAATGGTTTCTGTTTTTTTTTTTTTTTTTTTTTTAAATCAATATTTAAAATCTTGTTTAAAATCAATTTTTGATCTCATGAATGATCTGGATAAATTTGTAATAATTAAGGTGTTCCAATACAAAGCATTTGCTTTATATAATTTTCTAAAACTAATAACTAAAATGTTCACTCATTAATGTATTATTGTATTATTATTGTTTTTCCAGAAGTTTTATTTAAGGTAAAGTTCATTAGACTAAAGTAGCTCCAGCAGCTTGTCAGTGAGAGAGAGTGGGGTATGGGGGTTGAGCGAGGGAGCGAGAGAAAGGTGATAATGGAGTTTTCGTGTACTTCTGTGCCGTCTCTGGTCTGTGTGTGGGCTGAATGATGACAGATGTGCTGAAGTATTTAAACTGCCTCCTGCTGAATTCTGCGCAGCTTCAGTGCTGCTCGCAGTGATGACACTGAGACGTGCGACAGCCTCAGTGGTAAAACCCTCCATTTCCTTTGAGGCCTGATTCTGGTGACTCTGTCGTAGAACCAGGTAGGTTCTTTTTAAATGTAGGATAATGTTTGTCCAGTGGATTTATTATAATCTCTGGAGAGGTTCACTTTGTCAGCTCCACTCTCTTTACCATGGGACCTGTGAGGTGTTGTTCAAACACCATGCCTTGCACACACCCCTCAGATTTCTTTAACGAGTGGAAATGCATATCTTATAAATGTTTTACACCTCAGACTTTTAAAGATTTCCAGTGCTGTATCTTTGTTTATAGGTGCTGTATCTTTGTAAAGGGAAGTGCTCAATCAACAGGTTATATACAGGGGTACAAAAATTATTTGGTTAGCCACTGATGGAGCATGTTCAACTACTTAGAAAGATGAAAGAGGTCTGTAATTTTTATCATAGGTACACTTTAACCATAAGAGACAAAAAAAATAAAAAAAGATTGCTAAAGAATTTATTTGTAAATGATGGTGGAAAATAAATATTTTAATAACAAATGTTTAGTTCAATAGTTTGTAACTATTTCCTGTAAGTCTTCAGCAGGTGTTCACACTGTAGCTGCTATTTTCCGCTGTTCCTCCATGCAGATCTCCTCTAGAGCAGTGATGTTTTGGGGCTGTTGCTGGGCAATATGCACATTCAACTTCCTCTACAAATTTTCAATGGGGTTGAAGTCTGGAGACAGGATAGGCCACTCCAGGAGCTTGAAATGCTTTTCTCAGAGCCACTCCTTCGTTGCACGAGCAGTATGTTTGGGATCAATGTCATGCTGGAAGAGCCGGCCACGTTCCACCTTCAATGCTTTCACTGACAGAAGGAGGTCTTGGCTTAAAATCTTATGATAAATGCCCCGTTTATTCTCCCCTTAACACAGATCAGTCGTCCTGTCCCCTTTGCAGAGTAACAGCCCCAAAATAAGATGTTTCCACCTTCATGTGTCACAGTAGGTATGCTGTTCTTGGGATGCAACTCAGAATTCTTCGTCCTCCAAACACGATGAGTTGAGTTTTTACCAAAAATTGGGATTTTGCTTTCATCTGACTGACCACATGATCCTCTTTTGGATCATCCATATGCTCTCTGCTAACTTCAGACGGTCTTGGATATGTTGTTCATCAGGTCCCTCCGTGTAGTTCTGGGACTTTTGCTCACCGTTCTCATGATCATTTTGACCCCATGGGATGATTGATCCAGAACGAGAGAGATCATCAATGGTCTTGTATGTCTTCCATTTTCTTACAGTTGCTCCCACATTTGATTTATGCACGCCAACCTGCTGGCCTATTGTAGATTCATTCTTCCCAGCCTGCTGCAGCTTTACAGCTCTCTTCCTGGTATCCATCCACAGCACTTTGGTCTTGACCATGGTAAAGTTTGGAGTCTGACTGTTTGAGGCTGTGGACAGGTGTCTTTTATACAGATAAAGAGGACAAAGAGGTGCCATTAATACAGCGAATGAGTGGAGGACAGAAGAGTTTCTTAAAGAAAAAGAGAGCACGAAACCTTGCTTGTTTGTGGGTGTCCAAATAATTAATAATTTTACACCATCATTTACAAATAAATTTTTGAACAATCCTACAATGTCATTTTCTGGATGTTTTTCCTCATTTGTCCCTCATAGTTAAAGTGTACCTCTGATGAATATTACAGACTTCTCTCATCTTTCTAAGAAGAACAACATGCTCAATCAGTGGCATTTTTAAAGTCCTGTCTATTGTTTTTTTCTCTGTAAATATTAATATACATTTCCATCAAATCAGAGGTAGCATATTCTGATTAAATTTAAATAGCAAACCTTTAAAATTAATAATAATATGCGTTTGAATCCCCATCTGGGTGGAGTTTGCATGTTCTCCCCGTGTCTGTGTGGGTTTCCTCCGGGTTCTCCGGTTTTCTCCCACATTCCATGCGTGTGTGAGTGTGTGAGTGAGTGTGTACCCAGCGAATAGATTGGCGCCCTGTCCTGGGTGCATCTGCCCAGTGCCCGAGATGTTCTCCCCTGAATGGGCATGGGGAACCCCCCCACGACCCTCATAAAGGAATAAGCGGAAGATAATGAATGAATGAATAATATGCGTGGACGTCTCTTCTCATGCTGTCCCTCTGCCCCGAGCATTGGGTCAACAGCAAACTGCTCTGTTTCCTAAAACCTTGCCGTCACTCTGAATTCTTCAGAACTTTATATTAAAAACTATATTAAATCCATTCATTAAACATTGTTAAATCACGATGAAAACATCCATTCAGTTTAATATTTCTTAGCAGCAGTTAAACTAGATTCACACCTAAACGCTTATTCAAGTGCCTTTTAAACATGGAAATGTATTCTGCATGTGTTCCTGCATATTTCATGTGTTAGTGGATTTGAATAAGCAGTATGTTCCTGTATTTTGTGTAAATGTGCAGCAGGATTTCTTCCTCAAGTTGAACCTCATCAGGACACTGTGGCTGGAAACCCTGGTGTGGGCCTGTGTTCAGAATGTCCACTTACCCACCCCACTGTAACAGGTTCTGAGAATGTGATAGTAAGCTTACAGCAACATTTCAAAGGGCTCCTTTTTCCAAACTGGAATCGAGAGCTCTAGCCATGAGCCAACATTTAAAACATGTGTCCTTGGAAGCTTTAATGCATCTGGTTATTGCATGTTACATAAATCACCTTCCCATATCCACGTCTGCTTGACTGGTTTTAATTCAGTATGAAGTCATGTCCATTTGAAGGCAGTCCACCAAACCCGACGAGCAGAAAGTGCCCATCTGTGTGGACAGCTGCACAAAGAAGCCCAATCAAAAGCCCCTGTCCAAAATGTACTCGCCTGGAGGCATGGGCAGACCGCATTCCCACAGATAACTGCAGCTCACACTGCACTGTTCATCATCACTGCACGGTCGGATGCCTTCCTCTGCGGCCAAATGAAAAGCGTCTCGAGGAAGAGGGGCAGATGGCCATTTCATTCATTATGAAAAAAAAAATCCACCTGCTAATAAGACCAGGAGGAAGATGTTGTAATCTGTAGTTCACATGCCCAAAACTATGTGTACACCAACCTTAAATACACCTAACAAGCATAAGGTTCTGGGCAGTGGGGGTCATCTGGGTCTTCAAATTCTTCTCTGATGTTAATTATATTTTATCCATGAATAATTATTAAATAACTCCAAATGCTCTGTCTGCTTCCTATCATAAACTTTTCCTCGGTTACGCCGCTTCCAGGCGTGTATTTTCTTATTAGAGCATTTAGCCAATCACATTTCAGCATCATTGACATTCACAGTCCTCATCTGTTCGTCACATATTTACTGCAAAGGACGGAATGATGAGGTGAACGAACAGTGGTTGAGCGAGTAGGGATGTGGAAGTGATCCACAGTTCATGTCTGAAATCAACCAGGGTCATCTGCTTTGCACGTGCTTAAAGCATCTGCCCGGCTCTGAGTTGCCATTAACACTGAGAAGTAGGATTGCTGATGCCGGAGAACATGCCATGATGTGCTAGAAAATAAATACAAGTGCCATTAAAACAGGAAGTAGAATGTTGATTTAATGTTTAGATCTCTCCTGGAATCTCAGTTCTTCATTAAGGTAAATAAAGTGTAGATGTAATTTACTCTCTGCCAAGAAAAATTATGTTAAAGACTCAAGACTGTTACAGAGGAGCACATGTGAGGTCACCTTCTGGGGATTATTGAATGGGATTAAGGTTAGTTTCATGTGTGGCTCAGTTAAGATCCTCCACACCAAAATCACTAAACATGTCCTTATGGACACTGCAAGTGAAGTACGTTGAAGTATTGGTTTGGAAAAGCCAACTTCTTTTTCTTTCTTATTTTTATTCTCGCACAAATGTTCAAGACATTTCTCATCCCGCATTTTTGTACAATGTTAATGTACAATGTTAAAATTTGGCAGTATCATAGTACCCATAGCCAGTTAGGTTGCATGTTCTTTTTGGAGCACTATGACGGACGGTTTTTGTGCCACACCCCTTTTTCTGAGTGTTTTTTTTCTTTAGGAATCAGTTAAAAACCTTTTATCAGTTTTTCTTTTAAATTTCAAGCAACTTTACACTTCTTCTTTCCTTTTTGGGTTGTTTTTTGCCACATGTATCATTTTCAAGCCAACTTGGAAACCAAGTTTGTTCATAAACTTCTGTTTCAGCTTTACAGAGGTCTAAGCCTAAACCTTCGAATGTGGCAAGAAAAAACTATGATGTTTTTCGGTAAGAAACCTTGAGAATACCAAGACTCAGTGGGGGACTTATCCTCCTTGAGCTGCCCCTCACCACAGCTAAGGGAGGATAGGTACCATCAACAGTATAGGACAGCCATGTGTCCATATTTAACAATAGGAAAAATTGTATAAAATATATAAGTCCAGTGAGTCCATCTTCCATAACTGCAATGCCATCAGTCCAACAGGTTCCATCCCTTACTCGTCATAGCCGCAGTGCCATGGGCAAAGAGCAGCAGAACTAAAAGGGGTAGATACTGCAGGGCACTTAGTCGAGAAGGCTCCCTGGAATAGCATTACTTTACCAAACTGTTTTTTACAAAGTATAGCATGCAATTGTCAGAGATACAGGACTGTGCTGGATTTTATACAGCTGTGGAAATACAACTGAATGGAACATCTAAAGTTAATAAAACACATACACACACACACACAGTTCTATTAGGATGAGTTTTCCACTAAACGGCAGCAAGAGTCGATTAAAGATAGGAAACGTACGGGGAGTGATAAGAAGTTAATTAAGCGTGATTACTGCACCATTGTTTTATGAAGACATGAGCTGTGAAACGTCCAGCTGCTCTCTGCCTTCATCTCCAGAATGATCACATCAAATCCATTAGAACCTTTAACACGCCACTGATTTTATGAGGACCGACAGTCATTTGACCTTAGATCTGTGTGTCTGTCATGGTTTTTTTTGACCATATGGTCACATGATCACCACATTAACACAAAGTTGCTGGTCTGATTAAATTAAATGAGTAAACTGTAAACTGTACACTGCTTTAACAGCCTCCATCCTTTTGGGTTTGGGTCTGTTGGATGTTTATAGCATTGTGTTAAAATTACATTATAATTAAAAAAAACACTTACAGTGGTTACTGTGGGTTCACTACTGCTTATTATACTGATTAATTCACTGCTACTTAATTAAGGAGCTGATTTGAAATAGATTTTATTGATTTTGCAGATCACACTGCAGAACTATCAGCTTGTTGGATGCTGGATTCATAACCTTTCTTTTTAAACCCCTCATAAACCTGAGCATTGTCCACAGTCGGACTCTTTATCTGATGTTCTTTTCAGGTGCAAACAGACTGTTCCTTTCAACTCTGTTTGCCCAGCTCAGCTTCTCTAACATCCAAACCATTTACATGATGTCCTTGGAAAAAAAAACTGGAAAGAATGAGACACATACCGAAGGGTGAGTTAAAGACATCCAGACTGTAATCCAGAGCAAACGTCTGCGCTGAGTGAGCCATGTCAAGGAGAACCGTCTGCTGTGTGTGAATGCAGACGGAAATAGACGAATGGGGAAGTTCTATTCACGAGAAAGTGATGATCAGGGCTGTGATTCTGTTGTGAACTCGCAAGAGATGTTAACATGGTGCTAATGATGTAATGAACCTCATTACATTTGGTTATCTAGCTGATGCTTTATCCAAAGTGACTTACATGTATCCAAACTTGGTTGAGGTCAGAACACAGGGTTGATGCAGCTCCCTCCTGGGGCAGTATGGATTAAGGGTCTTACTCCAGGACCTGGGATTTGAACCTTCAGATCGATAAGCCAACACCCAATGTGACGCGGTGGCTTTGGCGGTTGATTAGCGCACCTGAAACGGCTTTGCCTAACGACCGTGTACAGCCTCATAAGCTGCTCAATCACACGCTGCGGGGAGAGAGACCGACCACGGAGCTGGTGGGATGGACTACCCAGCATGGCTACCGAAAGAACTGTAAATGCTGAGAATTCTGTATGTAGTCGTGTTGGGTCACTAAATAAAACCAGTTCTGTGTGTTGCACTCCTGTCTCAGGTCCTCAACTTTTCCACCCTGCCACACCCAATAACTCAGAACTGATCAGCTCACAGCTGGCTTCTACATTTCATATAAAGAGTCAGAGCAATGCTAAGATTGAAGACCATTAATGTGCTGGTGTCTGTGTGTGCTGGTATGGGTGGATCACACACTACAGTGCTGCTGGGGTTCAAACACCTCATCACCACCTAGTATAGGTATTAAAAGGAACTGACAGAGTATGTGGATGGACTAGGGGTGTTACCATACACAGAAATCATGGTTCGATTCACACCGTGGTATAGACCTCACAGTTCGGTTTGGGGGGGATAGGGGATTAGGAGTGGCAATTTTTTTTGTATTGTTTAGCACTTTTATTAAATGCTTGAAACCAGGTTCCTCCACTGCAGAAAGGGTTTCCACCTTTCAGAAATGAAATTAAGGGACACCCACCATGGCTTCTCTGGGCCATGACCATCACGGGCCCGATTCCTATGATGCAGGGCACCCTCAGCGATGATGTTTTATATTGTGCTGTTAGGGAAATGGAAACCTTAAAGGTTAAAAGGGTTAAAAGTTTTTATATTACCAATACACACATTCAACTAAATTGCCTTTAATTAAATTTCCTTT
>JAOUQT010066919.1:0-20607 GCA_025769995.1 Xyliphius kryptos
GCTGATCCAACTTCAGTGGAAATTTCTCAAGACACATTCAAATGAGGCTCAGTAGTGTGTGTGGCCTCCACGTGCCTTTATAATCTCCCTACAACGTGCCTCTAATTTCTACCTGTTGTCTGTTCCATTCGCACAACAGCAAGTGAAACTTTTTCACAATCAGTGTTGCTTCCTAACTGGACAGGTTGGTTTCACAGAAGTGTGAGTTTGACTTGGAGTTACATTTTGTTGTTTAAGTGTTCTCTTTATTTTTTTAAGCAGTGTATATAAACTATAGTCTGCAATGTAAAACTACATTTACTGCAATTATATGAGTGGAACTGACAGAATGGACAATGAATATAGAAACAAAGATGTTTATCTAATAGTGGAAGCTTATGAGTGTAGTTGTTTGGCATGGCTCTTAGCACCTTTTGTCTTACTTATCATGTCCCAACTTTGAGGCACATATTTATTATTTAGTTTTCAATTATTAATTATTTTGTTTTTTAACACTGTAAATTAGATTGTATTATATTAGTATATTTTTTTGAAATGCATTGTAGTGTATATCATGTACAGATAAGGAACTTTATAAAGACACTGAGCTAGTGCAATAGCAAAACAGTTCTCCCTCCTCCCCATTACTGAGACCTGTCTTCATCCTGTCAACATTCCTGGTAGCAGTGATAGGATCTCTATTTCTGGCCTGCTGTAGGTCTGAAAGATTGCTACCTTGTCTGGGAAATGATGAACCCTCTCCTTTTTGTTGCTATTTCTCGCTGCTCTAGAGCTTAGCGGATGGTTAAAGAGAAAGCAGACAGCTGGGCCTCCTTTAAGATAATGATAACCCATTAACTAAGCCAACGATCACATGTCATTCATTAGTGGGTCTTTAGCTTACTTGTCCATATTTGGAAGACAGCGTCAGGGCAAAGTTGACAAAAGTGTAGTTAGCAGCATACAAGGGTGGCTGTGGGGCCCCTATACCCTTGTCATTGTGTTTTATTCATGTGAATCATGTCAGGTAACTCTGTAATTCTAGTCTTGATGAAAGGACCCATTTAAAGATATTATGTTGTGGCTTTTTATAGCCATGATATAATGCAGTGTGCCACCTCCATAAATTGCAATGTAAAAGAGGAATGTCAGTAGGTCAGGGCAGGGTGATATGATGACATTCAGTGATGGGAACTATTTTACAGTTCTCATTACTATTATTTATCACTGTTGCATCTGGGTAATAGTCTTTGACCTATTTGTGGAAAGCGGAAGTACATTTAATTTTTGCTTTTGTTCAGGAAAACAGTTTCCTCTTAATATATCCAGCACTTTGACGTATGTCCAGCATCCCAGATTAAGTTGTTTATAAACAATGAAATTTGTTCGTGTATGGAAAACTTTCATGAGTCATTTGTGGTTGGACTTAAAGGCTTGAGGGAATGAGATCTGATAGAGCAGTAATGTACACAGCACTGCTTATGGTTTCTTTACTGCTAGTGATAATCACAGATCTTCTAAAGCCCACAGTCATTTAAAAGTGCCTCAGAAGGTGGTCATAAAGGTTTGCAGCACTATTTATGTTTAGGTGCTTTCAAACCAAAAGGTTCTGACATATTTGGAAGTAACTACCCACTGAGGAGTTTTTTTCAGCCTGCATACACAATGCTAGTGAGACTGCTGAAGTGACATAAGCTAGGAATTAGTTTAAAGTGGTCAATAAGTTCAACTTTGTTGCTTTATTATGGTGTGGAATTGGGGAGCAGTGGTTAGAGTTTGTTCCTTATAGCAAGAAAGTCCAAGGCAAGATTCCCTGACAAAGAAAAAAGTTCCTTTCTTAACAGATGCAGTTGTATGATCTCCCTGAAGCAGCTCCCTGAAGCGTAACCTCTATAGTTTAGTTACAGTTTGCAAATCATTTAGGAAAAGATGTACTGTTTGTGGTACTTTGGTATTTGTTCATGGGTAAAATAAAATGTGTGCGTCTGAATTGCATTCTAAAGGTTCAGCTTGTCGTAATTAACAGAGTAATGACTGCATCAATTTTTTTGTTTATATGATTTTTATATTTTTAATAATCTTAAGCCTTTCCATTATTGAAAACATATCTAAACACACTGCTCCAAAAAATAAAGGGAACACTAAAGTAACACACCATAGATCTCAATGAATTAAATATTTCAGAAAAAAAAAAAATTATCTAGTAGATAGTGGAATGCATTGAGAACTAAATAACATAAAAATGATCAAAATGTCAATCCAAATTATTATCCCATGGAGGTCTGAATTTGGAATCATACTCAAAATCAAAGTGAAAAATTAAATGACATGCTAATCCAACATCAGTGGAAAATCCGCAAGACAAGTTAAAATGAGGTTCCGTAGTGTGTATGACCTCTCTACAACGCCTGGGCCTGTCTCCTGGTATCTGCTTCATGCTCTGGACACTGTGCTGACAGACACAGCAAACCTTCTTGCCACAGCTGGCATTGATGTGCCATCCTGAATAAGCTGCCCTACCTGAGCAACTTCTGTGGGTTGTTGACATCGCCTACCTCTATGATGAGAGAACTAACAAATTGCACAAAGTGCCAAATACAACATGCTCTCTCTATTTTAAAAGCTGTTTGATCAATGCCTGTGGAAAACAGTAATTAAGCATCAGACACTGACTTACCAAATGCAGAAAGATAGCCGAGTGTGTTCCTTAGATCTTGAGATCACATAGTAGTGTTCGTTTTTCTTTCTTTTTCGCTCATAAACAACATCCTAAAATGTAATGAAAAATGATTTTTTTTTTTTAAAAAAGTGATGGAAAGATGAACTATTAATAATATAATTGTAAAGCTTTTTTTTTCATTTTATTTCAAGCACTGCAAGTGTTTGATTCTGATACCCTGGTAGTTTTTTTTATATTACTGTAAAACACAAAAGGCTCCATAAGAAATGATTGTAGGATGCAATTAAATTTAATCATTTTCCCAAATAAATCACTGCTTATGAAATGTTCGTGGAACACTTACTCATCACTCTAACATGATGAAAGGTCACATACATGCTCTACTGTGTTTCTGGACTGCGCTTTACAAATCGAATTTAACTGGATTACTGGGAAATTTTCCACAAAATTATGTTATGAATATTGTGTATTCAAAAATGATGTAACATTTTCATCTTATAACTTATATTTTAAAATACATCATAAATCCTTTCCTATAAACTGCAGCCTTTAAAGTTTTACATTGGGCACAAAACAATTAATTATGCCTGGAGAGCTATTTGTGGGCTAAGCATCAGACTGCAATTTGACTTGTTATTGATTTTAATTACACTGCAGTTCATTCAAGTAAAAGCAACTTTTCAAGTATTTTTTTAGGATTAACAGTAATCTAGTTTTATTTTTCAAGGCAAAATCAGACAAAAAAAACATGCAAGTGGTATTTAATAAAACCCCAGAACTACAAAATGTGGAACGCTGATGATTACAAATAGACCCGTCAAGTCTTGCAATGTGAATTAAGAGTAATGTGGTATGTCATCAATAAATATGATTTAATTTGTGCGTAACCGACAGACATGTTTGAAAAAACAAGTGACAGGATCTGGTAAGTTTTTGTTTCTTCTGCTGAGCCCCATGTTTGAGCCATTATGATATTTTTTAGTTTACTTTGTCTGTGGAGAAACAACTCAAGCCTGACAGTGTGCTCATTTAATTGGCTTTTATGGTTAAGACAGAATTTATGGAATTTTCTTACTTCTAAAAAAATGCAAGACCTTCACACAATACAAAAGCACAGGCATTTATTTAAAATTTTTACACACTATTCTACATCAGAGCAGTACAAAATTTATTCTTTTGCCAGACATATAAAACCTGTACAGATCACACACTGAAAACTTCCAATTTAGGTCAGTATAAAACAAATTTGACATTTAAGTTATAAAATATTTATAATTCAAATACCATTTATTTTGTGTTTGCCAGTCCAAACTCTGTACACAGCATGTTAGGCAGAAGCTTATCCAAATTCCAGCAACAACTGCAATCAAAAGAACATGGCCAAGACCTACAAACAATATACAATTCAGCAACAATACTGCAAAACTATAAATATAAAAGTCAAAACCAAAACTCTAAACAAAAATCTCTCACTCTGTGCCTTCTTTTAACTCTTAAATCTTTTACCGAGTAGTCAGGTTGTTCCACAAAGCGCAGAGATGACTACCATGTAGATCTTCATATAAAAAAAGGCTATTACAGAAGAACAGAACTTGAGCAGTGAGATTTTCCCCATGACAATCTAATTTAAAAGGTAAGTGCAGCCTCTTTACTGGTTTACCTCCCCAAATGTGCATGCAAAATAAATGTGCACCTTGTAAAGTGTACAGTAATTAAAATAACACTCAGAATTCTGAACTGTTAATGACGTACATATGAACACAGGTTCGGCTGTTAAGTGGCTACCAAAGGACTTCATCATAATACAACGAGAAGAAGAAAGATTTTGACTTCAGGTTGTTGGGGCACAACACGTAACCTTTCCAAAACGGTATATGCTTAATTAAATAAATAAAAACCTTCAATAATAAATCCAATTCTTCATATATACAATGAACCAGACATACCAATACAATTAAGTGCATCACAGATCAATAAGTAAAAGCAAACAATAATAATTCATATACAAAGCGTTCAGATTTATGCATGAAACAAATCAAAACTCAAAAAACCCAAAACAAAAAACAGCTGGAGAATGTGCAATTGATTTTGGATCGCATTTTCTACTCTGAAACTGAAATGTTGAATTGATGAGACTTTTTAATGAAATAAAATACATGTAAAATGTAATATTTTGGAGGTTGAATTTTATTAAACAAATGCCAAATTATTTAGATGTTAAGTTCAGCCTGCTTTTCTACGCAAAATCTGGGAATTTAAATAGCACTAATTTTGAGCTGCATAATATAAAAATTTTTTACTTAAATGAATTAGTGAGCCACGGATGTGCTGATGTAAAAGTCAATAATGCATAAAACATGTATGATTCTGAATAGTATCAAGATTATTAATAGGCCAAATAAGACTTACATGATCCAGTCTAATAATATATAATACTTATGGTTAAAAAAAAAAAAAGAAGTCCAGTATTTTACTTTTACTGAAATTGAGGTAAAATGCTGGTAATTAATATTTTTGAGGTTTGACTGAAGACAACCAAGTCTTTTCTAGTGTGAGGATTTATTATTAATAAAATCACAACCTGGGAATGGCAATAGAAGTAAAGGATCAGCCCAAGCAGTCACAGAGGACACAATTATAGCTGAGCTTAAATCGTGAAACTATTACAGAAAGGCTCTTTAGATAACTTAAGTTTATATTTATCCACCTGAAACCATATTATGTTCATATATGCATTTTTGGTAAACAAGTGCATTTACAGGATAAAGTGTCAGTAATCATAATCTCTTAAGCTAATATTTATCCTAATGATGCCCAACTTCACCATCTGATCCAAAACAGGAAATTCATGCAAATAAATTTTGTTAAAACAAGAGATTAATTAAAATTCTGTAATAAATATTCTGTAAATCATTAACTACCCATTCCCTATTGGTTGCCATATCGAATTGCTTACTCTATGACACAATCAGATTTGTTACTGTTCCTGTAGTGATGTTACAGCAACTTCAGTCTCACACTGCACAATTTATGCAAATACATAATCAGAATGACCAGCTTCAGCCTGGTTTAAAGATCATGTTCACATAGATTTCCTAACTATGGTTAACTTGGTAAATATTAGTAGCTTTGAAAGAAAAAGCATGTAAAATCCAAATGGACATCAACACTGATTGAAAAATAATAACAAAACAGTTTTAAAAGGCAATAAATGGGTATGAGATATTCAAAAACTTTTTTGGGTTGTTACAATTTCATGATAAGTCAAGGTCCAAGTTACAGTCACCCATTAAATAAACGATTTAAATGTTTAATATAAAACTGTCTGGGTGTTTAAAATCCAGTTTCCATCTTTTTTTCTTCTTGAAGAATTTGTGGGCATTTGTTAATCTGTTTACTCACAAGACTTTAATAAGGATAAGCATATTACTATGCCATATTACCTCAAATTTCTGACCCTGGAAAACATTGGAAAATTACACAATGGATGAAAACTCAAACTAGATTTTCTATAAAAGGGTAATGAATTAAAAGTACTTGGGTACATGATCAAAACCTGCCATTTAATTAACAATGACTTTACTGTTGGCATGAATTTACCATCAAACCCTTAAATTCTTTTTAAAATTATTTCAAGCAACTAAGGAAATCCTGGGCTTGACTGTTAAAGGTTTATGGTTAAGCTCTAGGCTTATCTGCAGATCATTTGATAATGAGGACAATGTGATCACAATGTTAACCTTTTAAAAGACAAAATATAACCAAATTATAACCCAACAAAACAATTACCTGTTCTACAGCCAATTCCAAACATACTGTCCCTTTATAGACCAACTTTAAGCAAAATGTTTGTCTTTTGCAATAATAAGATACAAAAATAATAATTGTAAGGCCAAAACATTTTCTGGAATTAGGAATTTAAAAAACTTCTCATCGTCTGCAAATGTGCATTACAAAGAAACCACTATTAAAGCTGGACTTTGTGGGCGACTCTAGAGACTCTTAAGAAGTAAGGGTGAGATAAGATTAGTAAGCAATACAGGAGCCGAAAGTGTCAGGTGCTTTCCAGCATATTAATCACACCAGGTTTTCTTTATAGTCATAGTACATGTTTGTTGTTGTAAAAAACGGTTATAGAGGTTGATAAAATTTTGGAAAACCCATGATTAAATTCCATGCTTAATTGATGTACAAAGTGAAATGTTACCTTCCTTTAAAGGCAACACATTTTTATGCAGTTTAATGCACTGTTTGTGAATTTCAAACATCCCAAAGTTAATAACACAATGTTTTGTTAGAGTTCATTGGGTTTAATTCAGCAAATCAAATGATCATAAACAAGATTCATTGGCAAAGTGACATTTAGAAAATCAACAAAACATGCATCATAAGCAAACGCCACAGAACTTTAGAATACGATTGCTTCCAATGACCATTCTGATTAAGGCATAATGCACTAATTTGACCGTTTCAGATGGTAACTTAATAATCTAAATGAGGAAAGCCATTACACTAATGCACTCTTCAACCCTATGTTCTGCATTTTCTGAGACAGCACTTTTAAAATGGGAGTGAATGGCTAAAACTTAATTGGACCAAAAAACATATCAGCAATTTCCTTCATTCCTCAGACAGTCTAAGCGAATGCCACTGCAAGAGAATAAAGCAACTCTTGCAGGAACATTCCAGCAATTTTACTAATAGGCGGTCTGTGTACATAAAACTCAATTCTAACACATTTAACTGCAGTTTGTGGTGCAGTTCAAGGTAGTTGAAAATCTCAGATTCAAGTATATAATTTAATCCAAAGACTGAGATAAGAAGAGGAAATAGTAATCATGTTTATGATTGTTTTTGTTTAACTAGGTCTGATGCATATTTTTTTGTTATCTATGGCAAATGTCTTTTGCCAATTTATACCTTCCTAACTAAACACAGTTTAATGTACAGGTAATTGGTTAACCTTTAATAGTATAATTATTATAAATATTAAACCCAAGATGCAAATAGACTGTGCACAGTTGATTGATAATGTAACCAACAAGTTACAATGGATACAGAGCTTAAAAGACACCAGATAAGGCACCGCTAAAGCATGTTACTGTGTGTCTTCATGTGCTGTAAAAAATAAATATCTCTTGCTGAAAAGGATCTGTGCAGTCCATTTGGATTTAACTGTAGCCATATGACATACAACTAGATACACAACTGATGGGCATACTGCTTAACTGTCAAAAAGACTCTTTGTTTGACTCTTTCTGCATTACCTAAAGTATTATGGGATCCATGTGCAATAGGCCACAGTTGCTAATGCAAACAATCATCCTTCAAAAAATTTGTATCTCTATAGAGAATAAATTACACACGTTTAGAACGCAGCACATGTGACATTCTGTATAAGCCATTTTACAGATAACTACCCTTAAGAGGTAGGAGACAATACTGTTTACCTATTTGAGAACAGAGAAATATGTTGACCGTTCATAGAAATCAGCTATGCATTACTGGCATGTTTTATAGCGCTTATAAAAATAATAAAAAAAAATTAATTAGTGCTTTTGTTTTTTTTTGTTATTTTTTTAACAAAAATCTGTATTCTCTTACAAAAGAGAGAAGAAATAATCACTATATGGGGCATCAATAATCAAAGCATTGTCTTTTTTGGTTGTCATGGTTGAGAGTTCATTTTATGTGAAGCAGATATATTAGCACAGCAAGAAGAAGAGGCTGATGGGAGAAGTCCAGGAGGATGGCAAAACTCTTTGATTGTGACAGTTAGGAGGTTGGTTGTAACATCGGTTATGACCACATTAGCACACTGTGCCACCATTTCAGGATGCCAATCCAGGTCCTCGTCTTCCTCCTCAGATATAGGTACCTCAGGGAGCTTGGGCTGTCGCCGGCTGCTAAAGTGATGGCGCTGCTTGCTACGCCTGTTGCTTCCGTGAGGCACGGAAAGATCCAGGATGTGCTCGTTATCTTCAGATGAAGATGACATTGATGAAGAAGAGGAAAACATAGGAGACGAGGGCTGTGCAGACTGTAACAAAGTGGATTTGACTTTCGTGTTTGTTAGCTGTGGAGTAGATTTGGTAGAAGGTACAAAAGCAGAGGTTGTTTCGGGTGACAGGGGAAGCTGGGACTGAGAGGAAGAAGAAAGAGTTTCAACCTCAGGTACCTGGGAGCAGGAGGCCGATTGAGGAGGCTTGCTTAAGGCTTTCGACAAATCTGAGGTGAGTCTTGGACCCTGAGAGGAAGAAGGTGAGGCGTTGCTGGTTGTTCGGTGACCACTTTGTTCCATCTTTGGATCCCCAGAACTGTCTGTTGGATAAGCCTCAAATGGTTTTCTAAATATTGAGAAGCCAGCACCACTCATAGGAAGATGCAACCCTCTAAAAGTCATGTTTTCAAAACGCCTATTTTTTCCAATCACCCTGTTCCGAGATGGAAGCTTAGGACGTCCGATGGGGGTTTGGTGACTGGAATTTTGCATCCTTTTGTTATTGGATGATCCAGGCTTGTCCATCACTTTGAGATTAAGAATTACCCGTCCCTTTTTAACCTCACGAGGCTTAACCTTCCGGTTAAGAATGCGAACAGTCTCACAGAAGGGGCTGACTGTTGGACGAGATGGGAAGGGACTGGACGAACTGATTGATGATTGCGCTAGAGGATCAGGGCGAGGCAAAGGACGTCGTGCCATCCGATGGCAGCGATGAATGTCTTTTTTCAATTTGGGCTGGGCAGTGCCAGACTGTAATTTAGCATTCGAAGGGCTAGTAGGTGTGTACGAAGGTGCAGGCACCGCTGCGTTTGAAGGCTTGGAGGATGGCTGTGGACGACTAGGTTTGAACTCAAGGACTCTGGGGGAGACGTCTGCAGCCTGAGCCCTTGACTAAAGAAGACCCAAATGACAAAAATTCTACAATGTTTACAACAATGACACTTTATAGTCTTTCACAGAGATGGGTTAAAAGCAACAAGCAAGATTTACTAACCTTTAGAAGAAGTGTTTTGGGCTTGGGCCCCCTCTTTTTTGGCCCGTACAGCTCCTGCTCCCTTTCCCTGGATAAACAGACAAAATGTTTATTAAAATGTGTATATATAAATGTTGTGCAGATAACTACATAAATAAAAATGAAATTATTTTAAAAGGACACATTTTTTTGAAATTTTAAATAAAACATTTACATTTTAACATTGCAAAATCAGGCACAAGCAAGAGCAAGGACACACCGTATCAGTAATATATAAGTGATGTACTCTCATTCATTTATTCAATATTTTCCGCTTCATCCTTTATAAGGGCCACATTGGGGGTCTGCATGGCCATCCTGGAAAGAACATCTCTTGCGCTGGGAAAATACAGCCAGGACAGGGCACCAACCTATCTCTGAGGATGTACACTGTTTAGTGTAAAAGGTAAATATTTAATAAAAGCCTTGAGTATAATATTGCAATTTGTCCTAAACCAAACGCAGTTAAATTATGTGTATATAACTTTGTTATTACAAATTTCTCAAAGCAATGAAATTTTTTGGACACGCTATAGTACCAAGTAGCACAACCCACACTATACTTTTATGCTAAAAGAATTAGAGATGAAGGATTGAATTGTAACCTAGTAATAGTCGACCTAACGATGTGGTGTAAAACCATGTGTTTCTTTGTTATTAAGTTCCTAAAACCATGACTTTCAAAGTGGATAGGGACTTAACCTTTAAAGAGCGCGACACTGCAGTGTTGATCAGACATTGGTATGTGAATGAGAGTTGGAAACAAGGAACATGACTAAACCACCTGTTTGTTCTGTTAACCGTGTCTTTTTTTTTTGGTTCAGGAAGATGTTAGAGAAACAAGCTATCCAAGTGAGGCAGTAACAAACAGCTTTCCGAAAAAAAAAAAAAAACTAAATAAATTATAGCTCATCTCATGCCTGCCTCAAACGTCCTCAATGCCACACACCAGCTAGTGTTACAAAGAATTAGCCTCTGAGTCAGCAAAAATCTCCAAAAGTCCCTTAAGATACCAGATTCATCTAGAAGGTTTGCAAGTATGAAATACTTTCCATTTATCTAAACACCAATTTAGCTTTTTTGGCAGCAAACACTCAAGATGGGTTTGATACAAAATAATAATGTTTACTGGTAACTATGTTATAAAAGTGTTTATACTAAAAAAGTTTTTTTTAAACCATTTTAACCATTTTAAGGTACATAGGTTCCCAGGCGCCGATTAGAATGTCTGCTTCTCCCAATACGGTTTGTGTATAAATTCACCAGCAGATTCCAACATTGGTTCATACAGTTTCTAGACTAAAACAGTTTGAAAGAACATAAAATAAAACTTCTGTAATATTTATCTCAGACCATGTTTTAAAGAAAAGACAGCTTATAAGAGAGAAGCTATTACACTGGACCATTTAAAGAGATTCTGCAAAGATGAATGGTCTCAAAACCCCTGCTCTGTATTCCCCAAACTTATAAGATGTCATCACACATGGGCTGTAATTTGACAGAACTCTTCATAGTATGCCCAAGATCTTAAATCAAAGTCTTCATGACAGCAAACTTCAAACAGAAAGTCAAGCTTATACAGGAATGATGATGCAGCTTTCACTGTGCACTGCTGCTGCAAAACCATAACCCAAAAGAGTCATCAAAGCAAAACTTCACATGCAACAGCACAAAAGGATGTGTTTCAGTTCTAAAAAGCAGTGCAGCTTAATCACTTTAAACAAGTGCAATGGACTGATGAGGTAAAACCAAGAAGACATAGCTGGCAAAAACAATAGTAATGTAGTTCTGAAGGTGCAAAAAATGTTACACAGGTGGATAAAGCAAAAGCATTTTGTTTTTTTTTTACTAAATACCAACAATATTTGCGCTTTAATATGAAACAGCAAATCATATTCCCATATTCACACTAACACTTAAATGAAGCTAAAGCTAGTCTTCTTACAGACATGGATTTTATGAGTGGTCTTAAATGAGAAAATGTTTTTTAAAAAAAGTAACAAATCCTGTTTTAAAAAATGTTTCTAAAAACTTGTTTTAAGTAATCTTGGCAAACTAAATTCTACTTAAAATAGTGGCAGAAATTTATTTGATATATGGCCACAAAAAAAGGACATTGTTTATTTCTGGACAAAGACTATTTGAAGTGATATGGGCCAATAATCAGATCTCAAAATTACATCTTTAAAAAAACAAGTCAAAGCCACATGTAAAATATCACAAGCAAACATGACCATTTTAAATCCCTTTTGAAACTTGATGTGTTTGTTGATAATTTTAGCAAGATCACCCATAATAAAATTTACTTTTAGGCTTGAATGCAGTTAAAACATTTATTTGCTCCATCAATAATAAATACATTTTGAATCCATGCAGTTTTATTCAGTCATGATTCTTTATTATACCAAAAACAAACAAGGAATTATTATTACATCATCATTTTGGACTTATAAAGCAAATTAAAAAAACTGTTATGATGATTTAATGGTTTTTTTTATTTTATTTTACTGTTTTAAAATGAAATTTGCTCAAAATCAATACTACTAACCAAACTCAGAAATGTTCACTGTGGGCTGGTTTACACCACAGGTGCTCACTAAATTCAGTCAAAATTTCATCAAGTACGGGCCTGCAGCTGAGAGTTTAAAGGCTAGAAATCCCCACAGTTAACTCAGTTATTATATGAATCTTTATGAGTCTTTTTAGGTGAAAGATGACAGATTCAATTCTGCACATAGCTGTTCCGTGTCTGCTTCTGTGTCATGAACACTACTTCAAATAGTTGCACAACAGCAAATTTGACAAACCAACACAAAGCTATAAAAAAAGATTAAAAAAAAAAAAAATGTTCCTATTCTATGGGTACAAGCATTTTAGTATCGTAACAACGTGTGTTGAACTAATAATCATAACATGTTCACTATCTTAATTTGAATGTTAAGCTTATTAATAAGAAGACATACTTAGAAATTTTATATACTGAATAGTAAGGACTAAAACAGGTTTTTGAAAGAAAATCTCAAATGATGTTGAATTAAAAACAATGACAAGATAGAAAATTCGATATTAAAAATGTATTCCAAAAGGAAAGAAACAATGTTCACTTATTACTTATTTTGAAATTTACATCAGTGTTGC
The DNA here is from genome assembly GCA_025769995.1 of Xyliphius kryptos. Lineage (NCBI taxonomy): Eukaryota > Metazoa > Chordata > Actinopteri > Siluriformes > Aspredinidae > Xyliphius > Xyliphius kryptos. Next base: position 12,814 of record JAOUQT010066919.1, read on the forward strand.
TCAGGGTAGCGTCAAAGCGGGACAATGGACAACGCGGACAAAAATCACTATTTCTAGAAAAATTTGAGTAGCTATGAAAAAAAGTAACCCAAATAATGGCTGTAATTTTTTTTAAGTAGTTAAATTCCTAATAACCAGAAAACAGAAGAAAGAAAGGATTGTGTTTTAACTAGTTAAATGTTTTAAACAAGTTTAGAAATTGATGTCTGCAACACACCTAAAATAAGACTAAAAAGGTCATCATTACTCTGCCCTCGATGGTTCCAAAATTTAATAAAAAGTAATAAAAATGTAAAATAAAATGAGCAGCTATAAAAGCTTTAGTCTTTGTAAACAAGAATACGTCATGGTTCACCACTAGCCAATTTTGTGAGAGATTTATCACCCATTCCAAGACCTGTCTAGCACAAGATAACATGTAGATTTGTTTAAATGCTTAACAATAAACATTCTTCAAGATCATATAAGGATTAAGAGATTAAGGGGACAGTTTAGTGCGTGATTGTAAAAGGCAGAAACTGCTGGGTGTGCAACCACTGAGAGCTTGTGTGGAATTGTTTAAGAAACCATCATGTTACCAAAATGGACAGCCATATGGGTTAAGGAGTACTTTGAAAAAAAGGCTTGCACTTAAAAATCCCTACTATAATCAAAAAATGCAACAGGAAACTGTATTATGCTAAAATGGAAGCCATATCCAAATTTTGTGCAAAAATGTCGGCAAGTTCTCATGGCCTAAAGTCATTTCTGATGAGCTAAAAAAACAGTGGAAACATGTTAAGTGGTCAGACAAATTTCAACATGTTTTGAAGGGAAAACAGGCCAGCTACCCAGAGTTAAACATGTATAAGACCAGATCCAGATGGTTAGTAACCAATGGCATTGGGTCATTTGCATAAATGGACAAGCTCAATCGATACAGAGGATAACATTGGTATTTTGTAGATGCCTTATTTCAGTAGGATAAAGCCAGACCAATTCTACCCAAGATACAATAGCGTTGCTTAGTAGAGGCATGAAGCGAGTGTAATATACTAGACTACATGCGGTCCCGATCTGAAGGAAAACTAAATATTCATGGTGCATTAGAACAAGACAAATCAGACAATGGTAATCGGACTTCTAAGCAGTTCAGACCTTGATTACAGCAGGAATTTGCAATAATTTTATTTAAAGTAAAAGTAACATGAACTGCTATTGTCTCCAAATGCCCCAGTTAAAAAATACACTTCACAACTAATTATATTTAAATAAATAAATTTAAAGGGAATACAAAACCCATCTATCATGACATGATTTTAAATGTTGTTAATGAAAGATCAGACTACTTCGGGGGAAAAAATAGAAGTCATTAATGATACATTCAAGCACCAAATACATCTTACAGTGTATTAATACTCACTTTTGTTCAAATGCTGCTACAAGACGATCATCAAGAATGTTTTCCTCAGGTTCCCAAGTGCTATATCTACAGGAAACGAAAAACAAGATTTAATTTTTTTTTTCCTCTAATTAAGAAACAAAACAAATTATTATTCTTTTACTTTGTAAATATTTCATTATAGCCCCTTAATGTTACACTAGGAGTGGTTTAATTCACATTGATTTAAAAAAAAAAAAAAAAAAGAAAAAAAAAAAAGTAACATCAAAGCAGTCCTGAGGAACACAAAACACAAATTAAGGTACACATCTTGCAAACTAGGTCCACAGACAATAGGGCAGCGCAAACAAAAATATGTATTGAAGTATGATGGTTATTGCAGGTGCATCTGTGTATACAGTACAGGCCAAACGTTTGGACACACCTCATTCAATGCCTTTTCTGTATTTTCATGACTTTAAATGAATTCTCACTGAAGGCATCAAAACTATGAATAAACACATGAGGAGTTATGTACTTAAAAAAGATGAAATAACTAAACATGTTTTATATTATAGTTTCTTCAGAATAGACACCCTTTGCTCGGATTACTGCTTTGCCCACTGTTGGGATTCGAATTAATTATACCAATTAACCCTTACAGGCACACCTGAGTAATCAGAGCAAAGGGTGGCTATTTTAAAGAGACTAGAATATAAAACATGTTTTCAGTTATTTCACATAAATACATAACTCCACATGTGTTCATTCATAGTTTTAATGCCTTCAGTGAGAATCTACAATGTAAAAACGCATTAAATGAGAAGGTGTGTCCAAACTTTTGGCCTGTACTGTATATCCAAATTGAGATAAACGTTTAGACAATGATTACAAAAAAAAATACATTTGTTTGTTGGGTAAACCTTTTTAATCATTTCTCTAAACATAAAGTTAAATAAAACTTTCAATCATCAATGTTGCTGCATAAGGTACATTCTGTCTTTCTGCAAATTTTCATGCATCAAAATGCATTATCAGCTATAAACTAAAGCAGCACCGGTCTAATACCATCTGTCTGCCTTTGCATTTGAGAATAGAGGACAAATTGTGAGGTTTTTTAGAGGAGTGGCTTTTGATTATTTATTATTAGCCTGCAATAAAGCACATATGCACTTCAAAAAAATCAATACAAAATGTACATCAACACAAATCAAGAAAAATAAACATGAATCAGGTTAAGTCATCTGCCAATTTAGTGAGTAAATTTATAATTTCTAAAAACTACATTATTTATCTTACTTCTTACACTTTTTAAAGATTTTCTGACTTTCCACTTTTTGCAGTGTGCATCTGAACAACTGATTTGTTATTAGTTGACAACATGAACGTGACAGAGGCATGACTAAATTTAAATTTCTTAAATTTAAGGTATTCTATACAATTTGTTATCTGACTCTCCAAACATAAAAGAATTGCGTCGAGTTGCTCATATTCAATTACACTGCCACTTAAAAAATAAGGATAATTCTGACAATATCAAATTTGTTGGGACACCTCTGTTATAAAGGCAAACAAGAAATATTGGTTTAAAATAGGAGAAGATAAAAAAGACCATGTTCAGAAGAACTAAGCTCTGTATGTAAAAAGCATGGCAGGAAGCAAAACACACAACATAAAAAAGAGAATGAGCTTCTACTAAAGAAAAATGATCCTAGACATCTTAACATCCAAAGCAGTCTACTTTAAAAGGTACAAGCTGAAGGTGTTGCATTCGTCCTCACAGTACACCAAACTAAGCATTTTTTTTTTAAATACACAGGCTACTTCAATAGGTACATCTTTATGTTTCTACACTTTCCACATTGATTTTTGTAGATCTATGATTAGATGGTAGTCCATCGGTTTTTCTGCATAATAGTTTGCTTACTTTGTTCTTGGATTACTAGGTCTTCCACAAATTATATACTATTTGGGTGGTTTATTATTTTCAGCACTGCAATGACACGGTAGTGGTGTATCAGTATGCACTGAGCTGGTATTATTGGGTAAGACAAAGTGGTGTTAATTATTTTTTCGAAAAATGTGTCCACATACCGTGCACACTAATAGAATCTTCTGACATTGTTTCATCTTGTAGATAGTAAAAGATATTAATCCTTCACTGGTGCTCACAGGACTCTCACTTATTCTCAGTTCAGCAGTGGCAGTAAAATGTTCAAACATTCTATAGAATTGCTATGTCTAATTCACTGCCAGCCCCATCCATACCCATGACCACGTCCATGCCAAGAATGAACAACAAACATAATACCTTCACTGTAGGTGGTCCTGAATATATTAACAGCCTAAAGGTATGACCATGGGAAAATACTGGTATCCATAGTATCCCTTATAAACAAAAGTACTGAGTAAATACCATTAACAATGACACCGTAATAATGTTATAAATATAATTTGTGTTTTAATTATTTTAATGTTAAGCTGCATCCTTAAACAAATCGTTCAGGTTTAACAACGTTAATTAAAAGCACTTACTTTATTGCCCATCCTTTCCATTTTACCAAGTACTCCATTCTGCCCTGGATTAAAAACAAAAGCACACGGGAAAGGTACACTCATCAATGATATTGTAAAAAAAAAAAATTCCAAGACAGATATCGGTGTTAAATGTAAGTACTGAATAATTGTTACTACAATTCAGTTTATTTAAGGTTTAATGTATTTGAAGGTTAACGCCCTTTCGGAAATATTCTGCATTTTATGGCAGTTTCTGGTTTTATATTTCAGTTTGTTTATATTTTATGTTATGCTTTAGTTCATTTTATATATTTTAAATAAGTGTAAGACAAAAAGGTTATTTGTACACTCTGCATACCCTGAATGGCGTATCATGGCAGCACCAGCACGATGCATGAACACCTTAAACGCAGGTGCTCTTTAAAGCCACCTATTTTTTTATTTGTTTTTATATATATGTTTTTTCCATTAAAAGAGTCCGACTTCTACTTTAGGATTTTCATTAAACCAGTAGCTTTAAGATTTAATGTTTTGAATAGATTCCACACTTATTCGATGTCTTCGGTGCACGTGGGACATGTCCCTTCCCTGTTTTAATTTTTAGAAAAAAATGATTTTGCTATTATTCAATCATAGTTCATTGTGCATGGAATGTCACATACACAAGAAAAAAACTTTTTGTGAATTAGATTAGCATTTCCACAGAGGCTTGGACTTAATATGTTGATATACTTATTATGGCGAACTTGAATATGTTAAAAACTATACTGAAGTGTCAAGTTTTGCAGTTTGTTGTCAAAATACAATGAATTTACATGAGATTATCAGTTTTCTTTGGAACCGTTTACAGTCATGATTGAATTGATAGAAATTTTAAATTAGTGGCAGTCTCACAAAATGTAAACAGAGAGAACACTTCCTTTATTTAACTCAATGGACCTGACCGATCAGCATTTTAAGACAAAGCTGGTAACAAACTAACCGAGTCAACAGTTTTCAGTGTGAGTTTCAGGTTTACACTACGTGTTAGCAGAGTATTTCTGTTGGACAGCCCCGATCGTAAGCAGACAGACTGCTCTTTGTCAGAATTAGCAACTCGGGCAGACACAAAACAGCTGGCGCCGTCATGCAGGCTAACGCCAGACAAGCTAGTCTGCTGGCTAACGCTAGTCAAATAAAAACCCTGGCATTTGTTCATGTAGTGAATCATTTTTTTTCGATATACAGGTATGTCAGTAAACAAGGGTTCCGTGCAGTATGTTTTAAGCACTCATGAAACCCCGAAAGACTGACTAACGGACAGTTCGCATTTGGAAACGGGGACTGAAACATGGCATTGTCACTAAGCCGAATTCATACAGTTAGCGTGAAACGTGAATAAACCGCAGAAGACGAGGCTCGCTATGGGTTTACTAACCTTGCGGATGCGCCGCTTCATGATAGCTTCGGCGGCAAACACGCGGTCCCCCGCCGCGGACAGCTCCATGGTTTGCGGCAGCAGATGACGGTCTGACCGGTAAGAAGACGGAAAGTATCCCCGCGGCTCTCTGAGAAAAACAGAGCCGCACGGCCGCGCGTACACCAGCCAATCAGCACCGGCCGGCGTCGTCACGTGACAATGAGTACACAAACGCGAATGGACAGGGCGTAAAATTGAGAAACTGTCGATCAAGTACGCAATTAACCAATCAGGTTAGTGCATGCGTCTGTCCCATTAAAGTCATAAAGACACAGTTTAGAACGTATTTTGTATAATTATTGATGTTCAAAAATACATCAAATAATGCGTCATTTTTACAGTATCATATTATATTATATTAACTTTTCATATTTTATTATATTTAATTTTTAGATTATTTAATAGGGGCAGCATGGTTGATTGAAGTTAGAACGTTGGCCTCTGAGCGCTGGGGGATCCTGGTTCGAATCCCGATCTGAGTGGAGTTTCCATGTTCTGGCGTCCTGTCCTCGATGTGTTGGCCCACGGCCGAGACGTTCTCCCCTGGATGGTCATGGGGAACCCCACCGAGACCCTATGAGACGAATAAGTAGAAGATAATCGATGGATGGATGGATTATCATTAATAACCATGGCTTAGTTGTTAACACATTCATCGCTCAGTGCTGGGAATTCCCGGTTCAAATCCCAATCTTGGTGGAGTTTCCATGTTCTCTCTTTGTCTGCATGGGTTTCCTCCGGGTTCTCCGGTTTCCTCCCTGCAGTCCATGGATTCAATGTACATTGGCTGCTCTAAACTGCCCCTATAGTTTTTGTGTGTGAGTGTGTGCCCAACGATAGATTGGCGCCATGTCCTGGGTGTATTTGCTCAGCGCCTGAGACGTTGTCCCCTGGAAGGGCATGGGGATCCACCCGCTACCCTCGTAGAGGATTAAGCAGATGATATTAAATGAATGAATAAATATTATATTTAAATATTGTCAGCACAACATCTTTGTGGTTAGCACATCACCCCTGAACGCTGAGGATTCAGGTTCAAATCACAAGCTGGTTGGAGTTTTCATGTTTTCCCTGTGTCTGCGTGGGTTTCCTCTGGGTTCTTTGGTTTCCTCCCACAGTCCAAAAATGTGGATTTAAGGCAAATCAGCTGCTCTAAATTGTCCGCATAGATAGAGGGTGAAAGGTTGTGTCAGTTCAATAGATAATGTATAGTTTTTGTTGTTAATTATTACCTCTGTACCAGGAGAACAAAGGAATGTTTGGTTTATTCCATCATTCAGTATAGTCCCCTTAATCCTCACGAAGGTTGTGTTTATTTTCGTCATGACCCTTAGTGGGAGAACCTTTTGGGTGCTGGGCAGATACACCCAGGAATGGACACCCAATCTATCACTAGGCACACTTTCACTACCACACACAGATTATATTGGGCAATTTAGAGCAGACAAATTAACTTGAATCCATGTTTTTGGGAGGAAACCGGAGAATCATGAACCTGAGAGGTGATCTTGCTAACCACTAAGCACCGTGCCGCCCTGGTTGGTTTATTTTTATGTACTTACAAGTTTAACAGGACAAGTACTACTAGCATAATTATTTAAGTTTAGAATATTTCAAGGCATGATATAATTATTTGTTTTAAGCATTCAAATCTACATTTAGGCCCACAATACCTCTCACTAAAATTCATGCATGTGCTCACTAAAAATCACAATCATTACTGATTCAGTACAATCTGATTTATTTTCCAACAAGCAACAATATTTTTACTTTCCATATTATAGTGCATTTTCAAGAAAATAAAGTAAGCAGTCAGATCAGGTAATGCTCAGGTTTGATGATACTACAATATCGCTGCTTTCTCCTTAACTATAGCATTGTGTTGTTCTCTCATTTGTAAGTTGCTTTGGAAAAGCGTCTGCTAAATGTAATGTAAATATTGGTACACATGGCAACCCTTAATAAATTCTGGGTTTTCTATTTTAGACTCATTAATAAGAGACACACTGTTCAGCAAGGGCAAAACTGATGCAATACAAACACTGGTCCCTGCCAAGAGGCAGTTGTCACCAACAAGAAATGTCCATTTATTTAGAGATGACAGTTAACAAGGAGAAAAACGCCAATACAGTTGTTTGGTACTTAAATCTGGACATCATATGGCTAGGATTAGAATGCTGATGTTGATGAAGCAGGGTGGCTTAGTGGTTAGCACATTTGCCTCTCAGCGCAGGGGATTCCTGGTTCGAATCCCAATCTGGGTGTTTTTTGCATGTTCTCCCCGTGTCTGTGTGAGTTTCCTCCGGGTTTTCCGATTTCCTCCCACATTCCAAAAACATGGATTCAAGGTAAATTGAATGATCTATGCCCTGTATAGTATGTGTGTGTGGCTGTGTGAGTGAGTGTGTACCCAGCGATAGATTGGCGCCCTGTCCTGGGTGTATTTGCCCAGCGCCCG